>JAMKQA010015064.1:0-34875 GCA_024699735.1 Posidonia australis
GAAGGACCGAGGGCGCTTAGGATGCAAAGGGAAGCTCTAGAATGCAAATTTTGATTGTTGGGTGGAAGGAGAAACTCAAGCAAGAACTTGCTAAAGTGTAGATCTGTTCTTAGATTTCAGCACCAGAGTTTCTCCCAAAGATTGTGTTTCTCTTGCAAAAGAAAGGTTCTTCTCTCACAAAATGGGTGTCTTGGAATGGCTGCTCTAGGGGCCTTTTTATAGTGGTCTCTAGGGAGGTTACGATGGGGTCTTGCAAACGAAAAGCCTCGAATATTCGTTGGCACATTCGTTTGCAAGAGTAACAGCCCGGAAGATGGATGGTGAGCAGCCAGAGCTGGGTGCCAGGTTGGTGAGCCAGTTATGTGCGCCACCTTAGTGCGCCACCTTGGTGCGCCACACCAACTCACAGATCTCTGATTTGGGGTTCTGGCTAGTGGGTTTGGGGCTCGGTTTAAGGGCTGATCACATCCAAAGCAACATGAGGATACTCATCTCTGGGTTACCTCAAAATCGGGGTGTCTACATTAGGTCCATAAAAGTAGCCAGAGCATTCGTCAACCCGAATGGCATAATCAAAAAGTCATAATGTCCATAACAGGTGCGAAAGGCTGTCTTCTACACATCTGGCTCACTGATCCTCAACTGATGGTATCCGTATCTCAAGTCTATCTTGGAAAACACCGATGCTCCCTGCAATTGGTCGAACAAATCGTCGATCCTGGGTAGTGGATACTTGTTCTTGACAGTGATCCAATTCAACATCCGGTAATCTATACAGAGCCGGAGTGTACCATCCTTCCTCTTCACAAACAGAACCGGTGCTCCCCAAGGAGAAACACTGGGACGAATGAATCCCTTATCCATCTGTTCTTGTAGCTGATTCCGGAGCCTTGGAAATAGGACCTAATCCCAACACCAAATCAATCACAAACTCCACTTCCCTATGCGGTGGCATTCCAGGCAATTCCTCTGGAAAAACATCGGGATATTCCCTCACCACCGGCAAGTCCTGAATCCTGACCACAGGCGAAGTAGAAACTATCACACAGGCCAAATAGCCCACACTGTTTCTCGCTAGATGATGATAGGCCTTGAGAGCAGAAATCACTTTCCTGGGCTCACCCAGTCTGGTGCCGTGTACCATACAATAGCCATGGCCTGGACACTTTGCCAAAACTCTCCTCTTGGCACAATCTATCACAGCTGAATGTTGTGCCAGCCAATCCATTCCAAGGATAACATCATAATCCTACATGTCCATCAAGATCAAGCTGGCCTGAAAATTCCTGTCCCCCAAATGAATATCAACCGGTCTCAAATTTCTCCACACCAGACTGTGTTCTCCCAATGGAGTGACCACATCTAGGTGGAATGCCAACCTGGCTGGCCTACACACGATCTCAGAAGCAAACGACTCAGAGACAAAAAAGATGAACTCCCAGAGTTGAACAAGACTTGGGCCATCCGATCAACCACAAGAAAAGATCCTATAATCAACACACCATAACCAAAATCATAATAAGAAATAGTATCAATTACACATAAAATCTATTATTACAGGACAAGATCTATCAAATAAAGCCATGCTAGTTCTCACCTTCTACCACATCTCCAGATGGACCAGCATCTAGGGCAGCAATGGAGAACACTCTCCCCTTGGTAGGCTGACGTGGCGCATCTCCTGCTGGCTTTGGTTGTCTGGGACAGTCCTTTTAGTAATGCCCGTACTTCCAACAGTTGTAGCAGACTACTCTGTCTAAATTCCTCTACCTATGCCAACATTGCACCGCTACATGCCCCAACTTGCCACAGACATGGCATGGTCCCATCTGTAGGCCACTGCTAGACCTGGCATGGCTAAAACCGATACTCTTTTCTCTACCATACGTAGGTTGTTGCTTCCGCTTCTTCCCAGAGCTGCCAGAACTCCAAGAACTTTACGCTCCCATCACCGACAGTCGAGAAACGGAGGGTCAAGAAACAGACTTTCTCCCCTTTTCCTTCTTGGGATACTCTTCCTGAAACAGCCTACGATCATCCTCATAGCGGCTTGCAAGATCAACAGCCTCCACTAATGTCTGGCATCTGAAGCCAATAACTCTAGATCTCAGCACTGGCTTCAATCCCTCCACAAATCTCTTGGCTCTATTCTTCTCAAAAATTGTAGCCTGAGAGTACTACTCTAGTCGAAGGAAGGGCGACTTATACTCAGCCACAGACAGGCTACCCTGCTTTAGGTTCCTGAATTCTCTGTCCAGCTTATCCCTCTCATGCTTAGGAAAAAACCTCTCATAGAATACCTCTCGGAACTCATCCCAAGAGATCATCAATAGGTCCACATTCAGAAATTTGGTGTGGCACACTGTCCTCCACCACTAATCCGCAGCACCCTTGAGTTGATATGCTGTGATCCGGACCCACTTCTCTACTGGACACTCGATCCCTTCAACGATCTTCTCCACCTCTAGGAACCAAGCCTCACACTCCTTTGGAGTGCCGCCCCCATCAAAAGTCGGCGCGCCAAGCTGGCGGAACTGCTTGATCCAGGGGTCTCCCTTCGCCTCATCCTTGCAATTGCTGCCAAAGGACTGGGCGAAACCCCACATCATCTCGCCAAATTCTCATCTCATCCCCCTCCATGCACTACCCTCTCCCGTCTCGGAGTCAGGTAAGGAGTCTTGCCACGACTGCGGCCTCGGCGAGACATCTTCCTGCCAGCACCACAAAACACAACAATCCAAAAATTCAGGTGCACGACTCCCTATTGTGCAATCTTAGGGAGCCACTATACCAAACATCACCAAGCCGTTGCACTAGGTGTAACCTTAGCTCTGATACCACTCTGTAACGCCTCGATCACGAGCACGCTACTGAAACACAATATCAAGCATAATTACACTAATTACAGAAACATTAAATAACTGTAACTAAGGCTCACCTTTAGGATCACAATGTGCGGCTAGAAGCTCCAACTCCTGCACCGGAACTCGGCTGCACACGGTCTGCACCTGAAAACCAAATAAGCACGCGTGAGTGACATCTAAGTCACCTAGTACGCGCCCCAAACATACAAACCACAAAATCTCGGCAAAATCATAAAAACTCATTTCTTTTCTCAAAACTTGGTTTTCTTTTTGAAAATCCTCTTTTCTTTTACAGGAAATCTTTTGGGAATTCAATCCCAAATCCATGCTCTTTTCAAAAGTCGTGTTTCTTTTCTTTTCTCAAAACATTTGGAAACTCATTCCAAAACCACATTCTCTTTCAAAAATACACCTTTGCAATTTCTTTTAAAACCATTGGAATTCACTTTCCAAAACATATCCTTTTCAATACTTGGGATTTCATCCCAAAGTCACACTTTCAAAATCACATTTCAAAACCAAATCATAAATACAGGCTGGCAACTGGTAAAAGCATCATCATTATTTCATTTTTGGATTTTAGGACTATTTCATCAGTCCAATCCTGACCAAATCACATTTCTTTTCCTTTATTCATTTCCACTTTTCTTTACTGTTGTTACATTGATCAGGGGTAACCAAGCGCACAAGTAGTAGGTGAGGACATCCTTTCCCCTACCTTCCTGCACTGCCGCGGTGAAATTCCACATGCGGGATGTCACTACCTCGGTCAACCGGCCTCAATTCATTTTCATATGTGCACGGGGATACGTCTCTGTCTGACGCCCCATCGGTGACCCGAACAACTAGGTCCAATGACCCAGGCTCAGCCTACACTGTCGGTGACCCCAACAACTAGGCTCAAAAACCTAGGCTTAGCCTACACTATCACGAGCTCAGTGACCTGAACAACTAGGTACAACGACCTAGACTCTGCCTACACGGTCGGTGACCCGAACAACTAGGCTCAAAAACCAAGGCTCAGCCTACACCGTCTCAAGCCCGGTAATCACAGTCGTGTCTAGCAACTCCTCATACTCCTACCATGTTGTTGACACCAACCTTCATCGTCTCATAACACATTATTAGTGTTCCATTTCAAAACTCTTTAAACTTTCTTTTCAAAACCAATTTCCATTTCATTCTTTTCGTTGCAGGACTCTATCTCCTTGCAACACCTGACCCTCCACTAGGGTCCCAACTCAAGTCATGAAAACCATGCTTAAAAATCATAAGGTGGGTCTCATGCCCAAAACCACACAAAATCACCCCTTTCCATTCATTTATGGGATCAAAATCAAAAACCACGCCTAAATCTATTTATTTGGGTTTCACATTCCTCCATGTCATTACATGGGGAAAACATCATTAACATATACTCAACACACCCTTAAAACCATTTATCCTTCATTTAAATTCATATTTATGCATACTAGGTTCAGGGCAAAAACGGTAGACCGAATCTAAAGTTCGGTATACCAAAGATCCCTGGTTCGATACACTAAATATTTTCGGTATACCAAAAACCCCTGAATCGGTCGATCGGGTGTTTTCATTCTGCCAAAACCATGTATTTGGCTTAATTTGATAGAGAATCGATATGCCGTATTCTGTTCAGCATGCCAAATCACCTGAAACTAGGGCACCTCCCTTATTCCAAACAGCAGAAATCGCCCAAGGTGGGAGTCTTAATCGAACTCGACAAACACACATCAAAAATTACGAGTAAATCACGGGGTGTAGACCCTTGAGTCTACTTCAAAACCCCTCAATCCATTCATGATTTCATTAACCATACAAGGAGATATAAATTCTCAAAGGAAACATGCTCAGAGTTAATCCTTAAAACATTTAAGGCATTATCTACCAAAACTCACGAAATTCACACAATCTAGCATGATCCCTACACATTCACATCATTTATCACATTTCCATCATTCTTACAATTTTTCATGCATTTCTCTCGATTTTTCATGCAACTAACCCATTGTTAAGGAAACAACGAGCAGAGGAAATGGAAGATGACGTGTACCTGGCTTAGCCCTCTGGAGACCCTTCCCCCACTCCAGTAAGCCTTCTTGCTCCCTGACGAAGCCACTCCCACCGGCAGACCACATGAACAGCCATAGCCCCTTCCTCGGATGCGTGCACGTCGTTCTTCCTCTCCCTCTTCCTCCTTGCGGTGCAGCTCACCCTCTTCCACTCGCCTCTGCCTCTCTTATCCCCTCCTCCTCTCGCATCACGTTAGCCGCCCATCGCGTCGGAGATGACAGCGAGGCAAGGGTCGCTGGATGGTGGTGGCACGAGCTGAGTAGGGTGAAGGGGAAGAAGACGGTGTGTGTGGTGAGCTCGTAAGTGCAAGAAGGAGAAAAAGAAAGGAAGAAAAGAGGAAAGATTGGGCACGTAAAACCGAGGCGACTGTGCATCCTCAAACCGGACTCCACATTGGTCCCAAATACAAGTAGGAGCACAGAAAGCCAACCACAAGCTCACACATCCAAGAAACAACTGATTACCCATTAATAAACCATTTAAGCAATGTTACAATTAATTACATGGTTTACAATTAAAATAGATAATCAGGCCCAGATGTCACAATACCTGAGTGACTGAACATTGACAGATGTCATGAAGAGACGTATCCCCGTGCATATGTGATAAAAATGAAATGTTGAGGCTTGTAGGCTAGGGCGGTGTCCTCCCACAGGGGAAGTTCATTGTAGCATTGCAATAGGGTAGGGGTTATTGTAACGCCCCACATTTTCTACAATAATTTAAAACAAATTAAATTACAGGAAAATTAAAGCCAAACAGAAAATATCTAACTACTAGGAACCTGTGTGTGCGGTTAGGAGACTCCGATCTATATGCATTATGCTAAACCAACCACACGTCTGCACCTGTAAACCAAAACCACAAGGAAAACGCATGAGTGACAGGAGTCACCCAGTACGCACCCCAAGAAAACCACGAAAAGCAAATCATAATTACTTTTCTTTTAAATTCTTTTTGCAAACCATTTCCTCAAAACTTCACAAACCAGGCCCACATCAGCCAAAACCACAACTAGGGCCCTATTAGCCTAAAACCACAAGCAAAGGCCCTTAATGACCAAAACCCCACACAGTAAGTCGGGAAGCCCAGCACCAGGAAACAAACTCTGGCCACACGTAGTCTGCCGAGGAGCTACCACAGCGTTCTGCACTGCCACGATAACGGCCACCCTATGTAGGAGCATTCACCGTCCTGTGATTCTCCCTCTCTAAAAAACCCTCAAAAAGCCAACCCCTCACTAAGAAGGCTATCTTGTCTCATAGGAAGCTACCAGCAACAGGGCACGTGTTCCACCTACACTGGCCACCACAAGGTCTGCCTCCTTACAGCGTCCTCCACACCAGGTGCTTAAGAGGGAGTGTCTTACCTCCACACCCGACGACACCTGAGCCTCAGTGCTCACAGCGATAACAGGAGTATCATACCTCCCCGTCATGCCACAAGACACCTCAACCCGCCCCTTGAGACGACAGTGAAGGAGTCTTATACCTTTAGGACCCGACGCCCCTCAGCCTAAGGTATCTCGGCCGCCCAACCTCAACCAAGGAGTCGCGCCCGACTACCCAAGAATGTCGTCACATTCCCTGGTCCTAACGACATGGTCCTACACTATCTCGGCTCACACACAGAAAACTAGAAAAAACCATTTTCCAAATCAGCCAATTCATTTCTTTGAAATCATTTCCAAAACTATTTTCATATCTTTGAAAAATGCTTCCAATACCTCTACAAAACGGCACATCAGGTGTCCAAAGGGACCACCATTGACAGCCCACAATCCCATCTCAATGGGACAATACAGGTTCGGTATGCGGAAATCATATTTTACAAAAAAATTTGGGCCCAGATTCGGCATGCTGAAAACAAGTTCGGTATGCGGAAAACCCCTGGTTCGGTAGACCGATCTGGATCGGTCGACCAAATTAGGTTAACTATCAACACTTAGGCCAAAATCAGTATACCGAAAATTGTTCGGTCGACCGAAATCCATTGATTCGGCCGACCATCAAATTTGGATGATCAAATTCGACCAGAGGACCAAACTAACATAAAAACGGTATATCGAAATGGTTCGGTATGTCGAATTATGCGAAAAACAAAAAACGGCCGAAACCCTATAGTCCGAAATTGCCCCAACTGGGACCTTCGATTGGACCCCTAAACAAACACCAAAAATCTTGCATGAAACACAAGATGTAGACCCTCGAGTCTACTCCAAATCCACACAAACAAACCAAAATCCATTCACCATGCATCAAGATATAAAATCGCAAAGGCATAAGGGTCAAAATGACCTAAATCACAACCACTAGCATAAATGGCCATAAATCCACCATAAATTCTCATAAATTCACAATAAATTCTACGAATGTAAATTTACATAGATTCCATGTAATCCTATCAATTTCTACCAATTTCATGCTCTCTATTACAGGGTTGGTGATGTGTACCTGAGAAACGCGCCAGCGATGCTCCGACTAGCTCCAACGACCACGACCCTCGTCAGGGCACACACGACCACAAGGGCACACCACCCGACCTCCACACGTCACCACGAGCAACCGCATGCCTTTGTCCACCCACGAGCACACCGAAAAAAGGAGTGGAACGTAGGGAGGTGAGAAACAAGGGAGGGAGAGAGAGAGAGAGAGAGACGGGAGGGTGATCAAGTGAGTAGAGGGAGAGGGAACGAGTGGAAGGGGAGGAAGAGGAAGAGAAGTGGCGTGCTAGAGATGGAGACGCACGGAGAAGAAGAGGAGGAGAGGAAGGCTGAGCTGGTTGGTCGCGTGCGTGGGCTTATAAAGCCATGCAAGGTGGTAGCTGAGCACATGCACAACTACGCATCCCGCTTACCACAAGCCACGCAAGCACACCAACTCGCACCACCAACTCACTCCCACCAATTGGCCCACGAACGCAAACCCCACACGGACCCACACCCTAGTCCCACACACACAATGCCACAATGCACAATGCCAAACTACACACAGGGACATGCAACAAAAGCCAGCCCACGAGGCCCAAGTCCAAAAGCATAAATCCACACAATGGGCCTTAGAATAGTAACACCCGTCTAGGAATAAAATTCATATAAATGTAAATAATTGTAAAATAAATTTTACGAGTGTTACATCCTAACCACCTTAAAAGATGATTTCGCCCTTCAAATCACTAGGCGAAAAGATACGAGTACTAGGCTAGGATGGCTTCCTCATGCTCCCACGTGGCCTCCTCAGCTCCATGAGGCCGCCACCGCACCAAAACCAACGGAGTCACCTTGTTCCACTGCACTTGCTACTTGCGGTGAATAATCTTGACGACATCCTCCACAAAGGACAGATCTTCCTAGAGCCCTTTTGGCTGAACTGGAATCACATGAGACATGTCAGCCAAGCACTTCCTCAGCATGGAGACATGGAACATGTCGTTCACAGACGACATCTTTGGTGGTAGATCCAATCGATAAGCAACCTCATCGATCCTCTGGGTAATCTGGTACAGGCAAATATAGTGGGGACTCAGCTTGCCACGCTTCCCAGACCACATGACACCCTTGGCTGGTGACACCTTCAAGAACACACAATCTCCCACTAGAGATTCTAGCGATCCATGCCTTTTGCCAGCATAGCTCTTCAACCGACTCTGTGCAACCAACAACCTGCTACGGATCAAATCCACCTTATCCCCATACAACTGCACAAGCTTAGGACCAATCAATTGATACTCGCCCACCTCGCTCCAGCAAATCGGCGATCTGCATGGCCTACCATACAAAGCTTCGTACGGTGCCATCTCGATGCTCGAGTGATAACTATTGTTGTAGGCGAACTCAATTAGTGGCAGATGGTCCTCCCAACTCCCTTGAAAGTCTAAGGCACATGCTCTAAGCGTATCTTCTTGTGTTTGGATAGTCCTCTCTGTCTGACCATCCGACTAAGGATGAAATGCTATACTATAGTTGTGCATGGTGCGAAAGGCCTCCTACAAAGTTCTCCAGAACCTTGAGGTGAACCTTGTGTCTCTATCCGACACGATGGACACTGGGACACCATGCAGCCTCAGCACCTCAGATACATACAACTTTGCCAGACGGTGCATCAGAAGCTTTACCTGAATGGCCAGGAAGTGAGCAAACTTGGTCAACCGATCCACAATCACCCACACGGTGTCATTCTTCCTATGATTCCACGATAGACCAGTCACGAAGTCCATCGAGATGTGCTCCCACTTCCACACAGGAATATCCAATGGCTGCAACGTCCGTCCACGTCTTTGGTGCTCTGCCTTGACCAACTGGCAGGTTGTACACCTCACCACATGGTCAGCAACATCTCTCTTTATAACAGGCCACCAAAAGTTTTGCTTCAGGTCTCGATAGGTCTTCGTGCTCCTAGGGTGAATGGTGTACCTAGACCGATGCGCTTCATCCAGCAACCTTTGCTTGGCCTCCTCATGCTGGGGCACATATAGACGCATAACATACCTTAGCTCTCCATATGCCCCAACAGAGAAATGAGACTCTCCACTAGCCTCCATCTTCTCAAACACAGCATAAACAAACTGGTCCAACTACTGACAAGTGACAATAAACTCTAATAGCTTCAGACAAACATACAAGTTGGCCACCCAAGCACCAACCATTCCCTGAGCTTGCCATTTCGATCTGCAGCTCACTAAATCCTCCAACATGGTTCACTCCTTGACCATCAGGCTCGCTATCATGTGCATACGCCGACTCAGGGCATCGGCGACCACGTTGGCCTTGCCGAGATGGTAGGACAAATTGAAATCATAGTCCTTCAAATATTCCACCCAACGGCGCCACCTCAGGTGGAGGTCTCTTTACGTAAAGATATACTTCAAGCTCTGATGATCGGTGAAGACCTCAAACTGCTCCCCATAGAGGTAGTGTCACCAAAGCTAGAGAGCGAACACTACGGTAGCCTTCTCCAAATCGTGGGTAAGGTAGTTCTTTTCATGATCATTCAGCTGGCGCGAAGCATACACTATAACTTTGTCATGCTGTATCAGAACACACCCTAACCCAACACCGCTGACATCACTATACATAGTGAAGCTGCCACTTCTAGAAGGCAGAGTCAACATAGGGGCAGAAACCAGATGAGACTTCAACTCTTGGAAACTCGCCTGACAATTCTAGTCCCAGCAAAAAGGAACTCCCTTCCTAGTCAACTTTGTCAAAGGTGTGGCTATGAAGGAGAAATTTTGGATAAACCTCCTATAATAGCCCACTAGACCCAAGAAACTCTTGATCTCTGTCACAGTCTTGGGTCGCTCCCAATCGCTCACCGCCTTGACCTTGGCAGGATCCACTCTGATTCCTTTTCCAGAAATCAAATAGCCAATGAACATGACTTCACTCAACCAAAACTCACACTTGGAGAATTTGGCGTACATCTAATGACACCTCAGAGTATCCAAAACTGCCCTCAGGTGCAAGGCATGAGTCTCAACATCCAAGGAATAGACCAGCACGTCATCAACAAAAACCACGACGAACTGGTCCAGAAATGGACTAAAAATCCTATTCATCAGATCCATAAACGCAGTCGGTGCATTGGTCAAGTCGAAGGGCATGACTGTGAACTCGTAATGCCCGTACCAGGTCCGAAAAGTAGTCTTCTGAATATCTGAGTCTCGTATCCTCAACGGGTGATACCCTATCCTCAGATCGATCTTCGAAAACATGGATGCAGACTGCAACTGGTCGAATAGGTCATCAATGTGGGGCAAGGGATACTTGTTCTTCACCGTGATCTGGTTCAACATTTGATAATCTATACATAGTTAGAATGAATCATCCTTCTTGCAAATGAACAAGATAGATGCTCCCCATGGAGACACACTCAGCCTGATGAACCCCTTGTCCAGCAACTCCTGCAACTGAGTCTTGCTTTCTCACAACTCCACTAACGCCATGTGATAGAGAAGCTTTGACACATCACCAGAATCGGAGATCAGATCGATCGAGAACTCTACTTCCCTGTGAGGTGGCATACTAGGCAAATCGTCAAGGAAAACATTGGGATATTCACACACCACAGAGATTTTGTGAACACCCAACTTAGGAGAAGTGGAGGTAACTATACTAGCTAGATACCCCACGCAACACCTGGCTAAAGACTTATAAGCTCTCATAGTTGAAATGACAAGTTTAGGCTTACCCTGACACCCACCATGCATAAAGAAAGACCCTTCCTCAGGGGACCCAAAATAAACTCTCCTTTGAGCACAGTCGATCAAAGTGGACTGCTGCGCCAACCAATCCATGTTTAGTATCATGTCGTACTCCTACATGTCCATCATGATCAGGGTGGCATCGAATTCTCTACCATTCAGCGTCAAGTCGACAAACCGCAGATACCTCCATGCCAAACTATACTCCCCTAGTAGCGTCACCACACTGAGATGAAAGGCCAGTCTAGCTGATCTCTCTCCCAACTTCGCCGCAAAAGACTCAAAGATAAAGGAGAAAGAACTCCCTGAGTCAAACAACAATTTGACCATCCGACCAGCAACAATAAAAAAACCTGATGGCCAAATAAAACAACACCACACATCCATACAATCAAGAAGATGTCCAAATTACAAGGAGATTACAACAAATCTCAGAGGATTACAGAACCAACTACTCATCCTTACCCTCAACTACGTATCCCGAAGATCCACCGCTTGGAGCTGCAATGGTGAACACCCGTCCCCTAGTCAGCTATTGTGGTGTGCTTCCTGCCTTCTTAGGTGATTCCGGACAAGATCACTAAACGTGTCCCGCCTTCCAACAATTATAGCACACCATTGGAGCTGGGGTCCAACTAGGTTAGGGACAATATGCAGCAATGTGGCCCACCTGACCACAGTTGAAGCACTTGTTCCCACCAGGAGCACTGGACCCTGTCTAACTGAAGCCAGCCTCGCTACCCCTATCAAAGCTCCATCAGCCTGCAGTGGAAACACAAGGCCTTGCCTTCTGCTTCTTCTCAAGGCTACCTGAACTGCTAGCACTTGGAGGACCGAAGAAAGAGAACCGGGAGGTAAAAGAAGACTTACCCTTCCCTTTGGGGAGACTCTCCAGAAACTTCTGATGCTCCACCTCGAAGCAATAAGCAATCTCAACCATGTCCTCCATAGTCTAGCACCGACAGTCCATCACCTTCACTTGTAGCCCTAGGTTCAAGCTGTCTAGAAACCTTTACGCTCGCTCCTCCTCAGACTCATAGGTAGGAGGAAAGCGTTCTAGCCGGGCGAACTCAGTCTCATACTCGAGCATCGACATCGTGCCCTACTTCAGACACCAAAAGTCTCAGTGAAGTTGTCCCTTCACATGAGCAGGAAAATACTTGTCATAGAAGGCCGCCTTGAAATCCTACCACTAGATGCTAACAGTGACTGAGTCCGAGAACTTCAGCTACCTCACAAACTTCCACCACCTATTTGCCTCACCATCTAACAAATAAGTCGCTAGATGCACCCAATGCTCCTCTAAGCACGCCATGCTCTCTAGCATCTTCACCACCTTCTCCAACCAAGCCTCACTCTCCTCAGCACTGACCTTGCTCATGAACGACGACAGATGAAGCTTCGTGAACTGGTTCAGCCACTAGTCACCCGACGGCTCACTAGCACTACTCTTGTTGAAAGCGTGGGAGATCCCGTGTGCCAAACTCCTCAGTTCTACACGAGCCGCCTTCATTCCACCTACGTCCTCTCGAGGCTTGGTCTCCCCAATAGAGGCCTTGCCCTTACAACCACGAGGAGGAATCCCGTTGGAGAAAAGCAAAGTACCAGCACCACAGACAATGCAACAACTAAAAAACCATGAAGAGATCAGGTGCAGACTCTACCATGCATGCAAAACCTATGGAGTCTCTACCAGACACCCTAGGTGTAGTAAAACCTAATGAACCTGGAGCTCTGATGCCAAACTGTAACATCCCAAATTTTCCATAATAATTTAAAATAAATTAAATTACAGGAAAATTAAAGCCAAACATAAAATATCTAACTACCAGGAACCTATGTGTGTGGCTAGGAGACTCCGATCTATATACACTACACTAAACCAACCGTACGTCTACACCTGCAAACCAAAACAACAAGGAAAATGCATGAGTGACAGGAGTCACCTAGTATGCATCCCAGGAAAACCACGGAAAGCAAATCATAATTACTTTTCTTTTAAATTCTTTTCGCAAATCAATTCCTCAAAAATTCACAGACTGGCCTACACCGACCAAAACAACAAGCAGGGCCCTACTAGTCCAAAACAACAAGAAAAGACCCTTAATGGCCAAAACCACACACAGTGATCAGGAAGCCCTGTGCAAGGCAGCCAACTCTGGCCACACGTAGTCTGCTGAGGAGCGACCACGGCGTTCTACACTGCCACGGTGATGGCCACCCTGTGCAGGAGCGTTCATCATCCCGCGATTCTCCCTCTGTAGAGAACTCTCAAAAGGCCAACCCCTCCCTAGGAAGGCTGTCTTGTCTCTCAAGGCGCTACCAGCTACAGGGCATGTATCCCACCCCCAGTCCCCACCACAGGGTCTGCCTCCACACGGTATCCTCCACACACAGTGCTTAGGAGGGAGTGTCATACCTTTACACCAGACGACACCCGAGCTTCAGTGCTCACAGCGACAACAAGAGTATCATACCTCCCCGTCATGCCACAAGACACCTCAACTTGCGAACCACAACCCTAGCCTTAAGACGACAATCAAGGAGTCTCATATCTCCAAGACTCGACGCCCCTCAGCCTCAAGTATCTCGACCCCCCAACCTCAACCAGGGAGTCGCGCCTGACCACCCAAGAATGTCGTCACATTCTTTGGTCTTGATGACACAGTCCCACACTATCTCGGCCCACACATAGAAAACTAGGAAAAACCATTTTCCAAATCTACTAATTCATCTCTTTGACATCATTTTCAAAACTATTTTCATATCTTTAAAATACTCTTCCAAAACTTCAACAAAATTGGACATTAGGTATCCCGAGGGACCACCTCTGACGGCTCACAATCCTATCTCAATGGAACAATACAAATCAGTCCGGAAAACCCTCAAAAATCAGATTTTACAAAAGCATTTGGGCCCAAGTTTGGTAGATCGATCTGGATTAGTCGACCGAATCAGGTCAACGGTCAACACTCAAGTCAAAATCAGTATACCGAAGATTGTTCGGTCGATCGAAATCTACTGATTCGATCGACCGTCCAAAATCAGACTACCGAATTCAACCAGAGGACCAAATTGACATAAAAACGGCATACCGAAATGGTTCGGTATACTAAATTCTGAGAAAAACAAAAAACGGCCCAAACCCTATAATCCAAAATCTCCCCAACAGGGACCTCCAATTGGACCCCCTTAACAAATACCAAAACTCCTACACAAAACATAAGATGTAGACCCTCGATTCTACTACAAATCCCCACAAACAATACCAAAATCCATTCACCATGCATCAAGATATAAAATTACAAAGGCATAAGGGTCAAAACGACCCAAATCACAACCACTGGCATAAATGCCCATAAATCCACCATAAATTCTCATAAATTCACAATAAATTCTACGAATGTAAATTTAGCTAGATTCCATGTAATCCTATCAATTTCTACCAATTTCATGCTCTCTATTACGGGGGTTGGAGATGCATACCTAAGAAACGCGTTAGTAATCCTCTATCTAGCTTCGACAACCATGACCCTCGCCAGGGCACACACGACCACAGGGGCACACCACTTGAGCTCCACATGCCGCCACAAGCCACCGCATGCCTCCGTCGACCCACGAGCACTTCGAATAGAGGAGGGGAACGCAAGGAGGAGAGAAACAAGGGAGGGAGAGAGAGAGAGAGAGAGAGACAGGAAGGAGGTGGAGTGAGTGGAAGGAGAGGGAACGAGTGGAAGGGGAGGGCGAGGAAGAGAAATGGCGTGCTCGAGACGAGGGAAGATGCATGGAGAAGAAGAGGAGGAGAGGAAGGTTGAGCTGGTCGGCCGCACCCATGGGCTTATAAAGCCATGCAAGGTGGTAGCTAAGCACGTGCACAACCACACATCCCGCCTACCACAAGCACGCAAGCACACCAACTCACACCACCAACTCGCTCCCACCAACCGGGCCTATGAATGCAGACCCCACATGGACCCACACCTAGGTCCCACACGCATAATGCCACAATGCACAGTGCCAAACCATGCACAGGGAAACGCAATAGAAGACAGCTCACTTGGCTGAAGCCCAAAAGCAAAAATCCACACAACGGGCCTCGGAACAGTAACACCCGTCCAGGAATAAAATTCATAAAAATGTAAATATTTACAAAATGAATTTTACGGGTGTTACAGTTACGACCTCACTGACTGCTTATGATTGGGTCACCTTTGATCGAAGTGACAATATTGAAAATTAATGTATATGAGTATGTGGTTTTAAACTAGAACCAGATTGTGTTTTGGCTTGAGGTTTTAGCTAGGTTCTAGTGCGAGTTGAGACTCGAGGTTTTAGCCAATTGCCAACCAATTGTGATTGTGTTTTGAGTCATGTGTGGCCTTATGATTTGGGCTAGATCTGGTCAAGAATATGGTTTTCTCGAAATGCATTAGTGTTGAAAATGCATGAGATTTGAGTAAAGAAAATGATTTGAAATGACATGGTTTAGAAAAATGATTCCTAAGTTTGTGAAATGGTTTTATAACTAATAGATATTAGAATTTTCTCGTGGTTTTTCGTAATTAGGCGTTTATTAGGTGACTTAGAAGTCACTCACTTGTGTTTTGCTTTTTGTGTTTGATTTTCAGGTGCATAGTTGGAGTGCAGTTCGGTCGTCGAAACACGAGTTTCAGTGCCACTTGTTCCACACAATTTCTAGGTAGTTGTCTTTCCCTGGTTATTCTAATTGTTGTAAATTATCATAATTAGGGATGATGCTTTGTTAGATAGTGCTTTTAGGGCAAGGGCGTTATAGAGTGGTATTAGAGCCTTGGTTTCCAAAGGTGCACTAGCTTGGTAGGTGTGACCATGCCAGTGGAACCCTACATGGCTCTTCAAGGTGCATGGAAACACATGAGGAGTCTCGATATAATCACGGTGAAGATGATGAATCTGAGGAAGGAGACTAGTCTCATAAACACCAAGGAATGATAAGAAAAGGATAAGGAAAAGTAGTCGCCACTTAGTCTTTTAATGGAAAGACGAGGAAAACCAAACACGAAGGAAAAAAACTTAAAAAATCAATGCGGAGAAAACACATGTATGCTCTATGCCAAATGGATGTAGTGCACAAATCAATGTAGACCAGAGAAAGGGTAAGGATTATTGTTACGCATTGGGATGGTGTTAGGCACCCCCATACGCCCGAAGAATTCGGTCTTTCTAGGTTTCCTCTTTGCTAATGGTCTGTTGTATGCATGCTTGTCTACTCTAAATGCACATGCCTACTCTAAATGCACATGCCTAAGATGAATGTGAAAACATGTCAAATCAAAGAGAAGAAATGATTAAAAAGAAATAACATGGAAAATAATCCAAGGGACAATGTAGGCATTGAAAATGCCACTTTACTATACACCATTGGGCGATGAGGAAAATCTAGAAAATCGGGAATACTCAAAAAATGTCACACAAATCAGCAGAAACTTGAAGAAATATGAGAAAATCAAATGGGAGAAAATAATCCTCATTTGGGTCCATGTCAACATTGTCAAGCCTGTTAATGTACGCCCTCGGCTGATGAAAATCCAAACCAAATCAAAATCATGAAAATCAGAAGAAATCCGAGAAATAATGTGAAAACCAAGTTTGAAATGAAGTGGAAATGCGTGCATGCTGCAAGAAAGAAGGCTTGAGGATATATGCATGAAAAAGGGTAACAAAATGTACAAAAAGAAAGCATGTGTGAAATATGTAAATTTCTAGGGGCCTCTGTGAAAAGATCACATGTCCTGAATAAAGACTGAGATTCCAAGGCCAAATCAGCTAAAATGTTTAGGAAAACACATTTTATGCAATTTTAAAGAAGTTAGGGGTTAAATGTGCAAAACTGTGCATTTTTGGGTAAAATCATGATTCGTAGGGTCCAATCTGTAATTTTGTCAGTAAAATATTTGTTTAATGCAATTTTGAAGAGATTCAGGGTTAAATGTACAAAATAATGGACTCATGGATGAAAACATGAAGTTTTAGAGACTTATTTACAAATATGCCTTAAAAATATACATTCAGTGTAAAATCAGTGACGTTTAGGGTTTAAAATGCAATTCTAAGCACATTTGAGTAAAAACTTGAATCTACAGGGTTAGATTTGCAATTATGCCAGAAAATCATGCATTCAGAACAATTTTAATGAAATCTAGGGTTTTCTGTGCAAATTATAGGCTTAAAATGAATGAAAAGTAAATCAGAGGGTTTTATGTCAAAAATTATAGCTTGGGAAACATTAACAAAAATGTTCAAGGGTCACACTGCAATTTTACAAAACAAATCATTATTAAAATGATTAAAAAACTAGTGCAGGGACCTAAAAGCAAAATAAAAGGACCTTGTTGCAAACAAAATAAAAGAAACAGAGTTTTTTAAAAGAAGTTTTTATTTTCAAAAAATAAAGAACGACGACCGCCAACGACGGAACCTCGCCGTCGACGGCCATCTGGGATGCCTTTCTTGGCCTCCCCGATTCCTGATCTAGCATCTAAACCCACTATGAGCAAGAGCGAAGGATGAGGGGAAGATCCAATGGCTTGGATCTGGCAACGAGTGGCCCTAGTCTTCTCCCCACCTCACTCACTGTCGTCTCGACTCCGGCGACGATGATGGAGAAGAAAAGGTCACTGAAGGAGTTGGAACGGTAGACCAAAGCTTCAGGAAGGTTGAGGGTGCAAAGAGGAGCATTTTCCACCATCTAGAGGCACGAAACGCTGCGCGAGCTTCCGTCCCGACCAAGCCCTACGATGATTCCGACGACGGCGGCTGCTAGACGCCATCGAGCTTCAACACGAGGTCTGGTGTATTCTGGTGTACTAGGGGAGAGCAGGGGAACGTGTCTCGAGGGTCGGTGAGGAGCGGTAAGGCAGGAGGCACCCCATCGACCCCCTCCAGGGGTCGTCTTCTCCGGCGATGGCGAGGCTACATTCGGCAACCCTTCTCCAGTGGCATCTAGGGTGAATTAAAAGTTACCAAGGTGGAGGATAAGAAAAGAGGGAAGAAAAGCAACCAATCTACACTCACCAAGGCATGAATCATTCATTGGATTCGTGCCCCTACCTCTCCTGCTGTAAAATCACATCCGATGACCCATAGTAACCCTAATTCCAACCAAGGAAGCTACTTGGCCCTACTGGAATCGACTCAGGAAGATTGGGGAGGTCTTAAAGAACCGAAAATGAGAGAAATTGGACTAGGATTGAGGCTTACCTGAGCTGGCAGTGGAGGAGGTCACGGGAGACCGCCGGAGCTCACCGGAGACGTGGCCAAATCTATCTGAACTCCGATTTTTCCCCTCTTTGAGCTTCCTCTGGTCTAAGCTTCATCTGGTTGCTCTGGTTGCAACAATTCTCCTTGGTTGCTCTCCTCTAAAATTTTTCAAGTTTTTTTATCTCCTTTTTCCCCCCTCTTTTTCTCTTGCAAATGGGGAGATATTTATAGGCTTGCAATGGCTAGGTAGTTTGTTATGGGTAGTTATGGGTAGTTAGAGGTTGTTATGGTAAAGTAGGAAGTGGTTAGGGTTGTTATGGTGGAGTGGGAAGTGGTTAGGATTGTTATGGTGGAGTAGGAAGTGGTTAGGGTTTTGGCTTGGGGTTTAGGGTTAGGTTTAGGGTTTTAGGCTAGGGTTTGCTAAGCCTATGGTTTTAGACTAGGGTTTAGGCTAGCCTAGGGTTTTGGATTTAGGGTTAGGTCTAGGGTTTTAGACTAAGGCTTGCTAAGCATAGGGTTTTGAACTAGGATTTTGGCTAGCTCTAGGGTTTTAGACTAGGTTTAGTGTTTTTGTCTAGGGTTTAGGTTTAGGGTCCAACTACAAGCGTATGGGGTGTCTATAGATGCCCCTTCTTGAGAAAGGTCAGAGGACGAATGGAACATAGATCGATGCTCAGGATTGACAAAGACACCCCGCCCCATTACAAGGAAAAGGGAACAGGAGGAGGAGACCACTGCTTCCTGAGCACTCACTGTGAATCAAATGGCACGAAGTAAACAGTCTTGTGGACTCGATAGTTTGGGTTATCAGTCCGCTTCAGACACTGTAACGGTTGTCAACTAGGTATTTCAGGTTACCAGCCCATGAGAAAGGGGGACATGACAGGATACAGGACCTGCTGACCAATAGGATAGATTCCTTGATAGGTGTCCACTAGGTAGTCTAGGGTACCCATCCACAAGAGGTTGGTGTAGTCCATTTGGAACACGACCAAAGGGGGCACCATCGATCCCAAACTCTCTGAGCAAGAATCGAATGGGGCATGATAAGTTTCAGACCTACCGACCAAATGATAGTAAGTTTTGGACTTACCGACCAGAGGGAATATGGAAAGTTTTGGGCTTACTGACCGAGAGAAGATATGGCAAGTTTCGGACTTATCGACCGAGAGATGGCAAGTTTCGAACTTACCGACTAGAGGGGATATGGCAAGTTTTAGACGTACCGACTGGAGGGAATAGGGCAAGTTTTAGACTTACCGACTAGAGGGAATATGGCAAGTTTCAGACTTACCGACCAAGAAGGGAATATGACAAGTTTTGGACTTACCGACCGGAGGGAATATGGCAAGTTTCGGACTTACCGATCGGAGGGAATATGGCAAGTTTCGGACTTATCGACCAAGAGAGGATATGGCAAGTTTCGGACTTACCGACCAAGAGAGGATATGGCAAGTTTCGGACTTACCGACCGGAGGGAATATGGCAAGTTTCAGACATACCGTCTGAGAGAGGATATGGCAAGTTTCGGACTTATCGACCAAAGAGGATATGGCAAGTTTCGGACTTACTGACCGAGAGAGGATATGGCAAGTTTTAGACTTACCAACTAAGAGAGGATATGGCAAGTTTCGGACTTACCAACCAAAGGGAATGTGGCAAGTTTTGGACTTACTGACGGAGAGAGGATATGGCAAGTTTCAGACTTACCGACCAGAGGGAATATGGCAAGTTGACGGATGACAATAAAATAGTTTGGAATATCAGCCTGCAAGCAAGGGCATGATAGGATATCAGACATGTCAGCCGATGGGGGAAAATTTTTCCATGCGGGACACACTCTAGACCTTGCACGAGGCCTAGAAGCAGTTGAAAGTAAGACTTGTTCAGCTAGAACAAGTCTAGTGGAGCAGGTTGGATTCCACCTTACCTGGTACAGAAGTCTATGAAGACTTCATTCGTCCAGGCCTAGGCAACAAAATGACATTTCTCAACTATTATCTGGGTGGTCCCTAGTGGCAAGTCGACAGGCAGAAGAGAGCAGCAGTCTGAACCATTTAAGCAGATGTTGTCGCAATGGTGATTCCTACTCCACATCAACCACAAGCAACCAAACCAGCTTGCCACAAGTGTCTTGACTGAAATTTATTATAGCAGTTGAATACAATGAAGTGATTACATGCATTTCAACACGTAATGAACAAGTA
The DNA here is from genome assembly GCA_024699735.1 of Posidonia australis. Taxonomy (NCBI): domain Eukaryota; kingdom Viridiplantae; phylum Streptophyta; class Magnoliopsida; order Alismatales; family Posidoniaceae; genus Posidonia; species Posidonia australis. Next base: position 20,603 of record JAMKQA010015064.1, read on the forward strand.
GCATGACGCAAGTATCAAGAGTCTGCATCATCCCTAGATCTCATTGAGCCTAGAGCTTTGGGAAAAGGTGTATGGCTTGGAGCAGCACAGCAGATTGGCCAAGCCTCCTCAACTTCGGCATCATAATCTGTTGTGCAACCTTTCCCCTCTATGACTGCGAGATCCTTTGATCGTATAGAGCCGCTAAGCAGGCAAGATAGCTCTTTAGTCATAGCATAAGTGCTTGGAGGGTACTCTTGGAATCGGGCTGGCATTAGTCCTTGAACAAAGGAGCCTTGCTGATAGCCAAACTGCCACATCACGCGAACTGGGTGATACTCAACATCACCAGTCAGCCTCGACAGGATGAAAAGCTGCATATTGACTGTATTGAAGAAAGCCTCAAAGTTATGAGTGGCTGAAGGAATGATGCGCCAGATGACTTTGTTTTCTGTCAAACTTTCCAAGCGCTCATACTCTTTGCAAACCGGGGTGAGTGTGTGAGCGTGACTGCTTTGATAGTAGGATTCAAAAGGCAACCGTTGCGAGCGTAAGACTTCTACACCCAGATGAGCATCCAACCACACCTGTACAAAGCTCCGCAGCCACAAAAGTGCCGACAACATTGTAACAATCGGTCTAAAGCTCAGTAAGTTTCTGCCAGGATAACTGGGGCCAAATCTATCCGACAGGTGACCACTGCCAACACAATCTTGGTGACCTCAATGTTCACGATCGTCCGACCATGGCTGAAAACCAACTCTCCTAAGAAGTGGACAACAAAGCCTTTCAACCATAGCTTATCACCCAAGGAGGTGCGCATGTCGACCACCTTGTCAAAGTAAGCTTGTTGTAGCATAGGAGAATGTCTATCTGAATAGATGAGCTGACGACTACAATCAACGATTGACAAGCCGATCAGTTCACTCAAGACTAAGGAGTACCTGTCGTGCCGCATAAACACAGTGGGTCCCAGGAACTCTTGTAGGCAGCACACTCAATGGACCTCCTCCAATGTAGGAGTAAATTCAATTCTTTCGAAGCAAAACACATGATGGGTTGGCTTCTAGAACGGGGCAACTGCACACAAAAAGTAATGGGAGACCTCCACATTTGTGATATCTAGAAACTTTGAGGAAATACCCCAAGTCTGCAGCTTGTCAAGATCACTGACTGTTAATTTCCCAATCCATCCTTGGAGAACATCTGAGCAGCGCATGGGCACGACCATCGTGGGGAAACCCATGAACAATAAGAGGTTTCAACTTCTCCTGATTCAAGCTATACCAGAAAGGGAAGAAGTGATCCTGCGGAACGACCTCAAAACATTGGTTTAGAAGTAGGCTTCAACTTTGTTTCATTCAGCAACATTTTGTAAAGTCCATTGCAAACAGAAACAAGTGCAGCACAAGTGGTGTTCAAAACCAGAAAGATTAGCCCAAAGTTGAATGTTACAACCAGGAATCGACTAAACAACGAGCTATTGAACAGACTACATCTTGCACATAGCCCTGTCAAGCGATCCTGGTTACCAACTGGTTTTGACCAGGTGCCAAAATAATGAGAGACAAGCATCAAACCCTGATGATCGGGATTGTTAGGTGACTGGGCCAACATAAGGTGTTTAAGATGCCGAACGAGGCATCTGGTATGCCTCCCCAGATAGATTACGGGGGTCCTCAACCTGTAGAGTAGCTGACATGCCCTTGGTCGACTACTGGCTTAGTGTGTCTAACCATAAGACAGTTGACATGCCCCTGGTTCAAGAATGGCCCTGAGCAATAAGAGTAGCTTACATGCCCTTGCTCGAGTACTGGCTCAATGTGTCTAACCATAGGACAGCTGACATGCCCCTGGTTTGACAAGAATGGCCCTGACCAATAAGAGAAGCTTGCATGCCCATGGTTTAGGCATTGTCCTCCTGATCCTTTTAAGCCGAAAACTACCAACATGTCCCAACTAAAAGAACCAGATTAGACTCTGCGACATTTTTAAAATGATGTTTATGAGAAGAATGCATGTATGCTGAATGATTTTTTTTGGGATCTTATTAGTGCCCTCAGTATTGGAATGCTTATCGCCATGTATACAAGGGAATGGTAGCTCTAATCCTCACGAGACTCTATCCAAGCCCTTAGTTTTTTAGGTGGCTCTCTAGAAATGCAATATTGTGTCCTAGGTTCCATTCAAACCCCACGGGACCATACCCCTGCTTTTTATTTTATTTCCTTTATTCTTTCTCCCTCATGGGCCTGTGGGTTCACCCTATCCCTGGCTTGGAGGTAATAGGTACCTGGTCCATGGTGGGGAGCTACTGCTATTTAAAGGGTTGGCTAGGCCCTTTTGGAGCATGCTTCCCAGGTATTCACTCCGACTCCTCTCCAAAATAAATTGTAGGGACAACACTACCCGTCACGCCTCTCTCTTTAGGGCTAACTTCTATCTGTGACTTCTGTCTTCTAATTCTTTTATGCCCTTTCACAGATATACGTTTTTTTTTAATTTTATTTCTCACACTCTCATTCTTGCTCCTAACATTTTATCTCCCTCTTGGAGGTGCGTGTTCCCTGAGCGGCTTGGATACTTCGCCCAATTCACAATGAAAGGTGGCTCCCTCACTCCCTAGGCTACCTGAATAGTATCTACCTAAGGAGGTGCTACGCATTCCCAACATTGGCAAGCTTATTCCGCTTATCATCACCGGACTAAGATCCATGCATGTGATGACGATGACAATCACCTGCCTGTAGATGCGTATGCTAAATGGGAGTTAGTATGTGCTAAGATGCAAGGCTACATGGATGTAGAAAAACATTGATAAAATGAAATCATGCATGCATGGAGAAAGATGACAGTGTCGAAGAGTGAGGACACATGGTTTATGATCACTGATAGTACTTCTTCAGGTAGCATGAATTAACTGGCTCCGACTGTTTGACGTGGTCCATGTCCTCCATGATTACTACTCCTCCCGAGAAGACCTGTTTGACTACGAATGGTCCATGCCAGTTGGGTCTGAACTTGCCACGACCATCAAGGAGATGTATAGCTCACAAGACCAGGTCCCTTGGCATGAAACTTCAAGGTCGAACCTTCTTCTAATAAGCTTTGGCCATGCGTTCCTGATAGCATTGTGCATGATGCATAGCTTGCAATCGATGCCCATCTATTAAGTTTAGTTGAACAAGGTGGTCCTCAATCGACTCTGCCTCTTCTAACTCTGTTTCTTTTCGGACTTTGAGCGATGGTATCTCCACCTCTATGGGTAGGACTACTTCCATACCAGACACTAGAGAATATGGAGTTGCTCTAGTTGAAGTCCGGATTGATACTCTGTAAGCCCACAATGCATATGGGAGCCTGTCATGCCAGTCCTTATGTATTTTTGCCATCTTTTCAAGAATCTTTATTAGATTCTTATTGGCAGATTCCACAACCCCATTCATCTGAGGACAGTAGAGGGAGAACTTGTGATGCCTGATATGGAATTCCTACAGGAAATCCTTGACCCTTTTGGTTGTGAAATTTGTCCCATTATCAAAAATAACTAAATGCAGGACCCCATATCGAGTGATGATATTGTTCTTGATGAACTTTTCAGTCACAGAGGCTGTCACTGTCCTGTAAGAAGCTGCCTCCACCCATTTAGTAAAGTAATCAATAGCTACCAAGATGTACTGATGTCCATTAGATGTTGCTGGATGGATAGCTCTGATAACGTCTATTCCCCATGTTGAAAAAGGCCAAGGTGATGACATGTTGTTGAGCTATTGTAGGGGTGCATGAATGAAGTTGCCATGGACTTGACAATTATGGCATCTTTGCACAAACTGATAGCAGTCTGTCTCCATGGTTGACCAGAAATAACCTTGTAACATTATTCTCTTGGCTAGTAACACCCCATTCATGTTTGGTCCACATGTCCCAGCATGCACTTGCAGCATCACTGTATCGGTGTACTTTTTATCCAGACAGCGTAGAAGTATCTGATTATAAGACTTTCTGTACAAGTGATCTACTCCAAGCACATATTTTGAAGCCAGTTAGACCATAGTCTTTCTATCTGTCGCTGATGCATCTGGATGGTGACTCCTAGTTTCCAAGTAGACTTTAATGTCATGATACCATGGGAGCTCTACTATGGAGTCTGCTTCTTCTATGCTCACGCAGTGTGTCGGCTGGTCTATGGAGACCGACACTTTCAACGTATCATCCTTTGGTATGGACAACCAGGATGCGACAGTGGCTAGCGTATCTACGTAGGCATTCTTGGCCCTATTCATGAAGGAAAAACTTATTTCCTCAAATTCGGCCATTAGACTTAGAAGATGGTTATGGTATGGCACCAGTTTCAAGTCCTTTGTTCTCCACTTACCATTAACCTGTGAGACGACCAACATGGCATCACCATGATCATGTAGTTTCCGCACAACATGTTCTAATGTAGCCCACAAGCCAATAATACATGCCTCGTACTTTGCCACATTATTGGTGCACACAAAGGTTAACTTTCGAGCAAGTGGGATCATCTGGCCTTGCGGGGTTTCCAATACTACACCAATGCCCATGCCTCTTCTATTAACCGTTCCATCAAAGTAGACATGCCACTGCTCTTTGTCATGAGGATCATTTGACTCATCGTCCTCCATGGCAAACAGTATATCATCATCAGAGAACTGAGTCTGTAGGGGTTGATACTCTGGCAAGGGTAAATCTACTAAATGATCTACCACAACCTGTCCCTTCATAGATTTCTTAGTGACAAAAGTGATATCAAACTAAGATAAGAGCACCTGCCACTTGATGCATCTACCCACCAATGTAGGCTTCTAGAACAGGTATTTCATAGGATCATGTCGGCACAGTAATAAAACTAGATATGTCATCATGTAATGCCTTAGGCGTTGTGTGGCCTAGATGAGGGATAAGCAGACTTTTTCGATTGTAGTGTACTTAACTTCACAATTATTGAACTTTTTACTCAAATAATAAATGACCCTCTCTTTGCGGCTTGTTTCATCATGCTGACCCAAGACTGCGCCCATTGAATGTTGTGTTGCCGACAAATAGAGTAATAGGGGACGCCCTAGTGTTAGAGGAACTAAGACTGGTGGCCTTACCAAGAGCTTCTTGATTTTGTCAAAAGCTTCTTGGCACTCCTCACTTCAGTGGATCTATGCGTTCTTCTTCAAGAGCTTGAAGATCGGCTCGCAAATTGGTGTCAATTGGGCAATGAATCGGCTGATATATTGTAACCGCCCTAGCAATCCTTGGACTTCTTTTTCTATTGTAGGAGGAGGCATCTCGATGATGGCTTTAGCCTTGTTCGGATCTATCTCAATTCCTCTTTGGCTGATGATGTATCCTAATAGCTTCCCTGATGACACACCAAATACACACTTGTTAGGGTTAAGCCACAGCTTATATTTTCGCAAGCGGTTGATCAACTTCCTTAAACAAGTAATGTGTTCTTCAAGCTCCTTTGACTTGGATATCATATCATCCACATAGACCTCGATGTCCTGGTACATGAGATCATGAACAATGCTATCATCGCGCTTTGACATGTGGCCCCAACATTCTTGAGTCCAAATGGCATAACTTTGTAACAGAACGCTACCTATGGGGTGATAAAGGATGCTTTCTCCGTATCCTCCCCGCCATTCTGATTTGATTATAACCTAAGAATCCATCCATAAATGACAACATTTTGTGTCCTGCAGTATTATCCACCAATACATCAATGTGCGGGCGTGGGAAACCATCCTTTGTGCTTGCTTTGTTTAAGTCTCTGTAGTCGATGCACATTCGAACCCGACCATCTTTCTTGGGCACCAGAACTACATTTGCTAACCACTCTGGGTAAAGGACGACTTTTAGAAAACTAACCTTGTGTTGCTTCATTATTTCCTCCTTCAATTTCAACAACCACTGTGGTCGCCATCTACGCAATTTCTGCTTGACCGACTTGACGTTATGCTTAAGCGGTAATGTGTGCACCACTACCTCAACGTCTAGCCCAACCATGTCATCATAGCTCCAGCCGAAGATATCTACATATTCTTTGAGAAGCTCAACAAGTTTTGCCCAGGTCTGTGCTTTGAGTCTAGCGCTAATTCGCACTTCTTTGACATCTTCATTGGTGCCAATGTTTACAGACTCAGTTTCCTCTTTTACATGCAAGTTTGGGCCTTCTGGATCATCGTCATAAGGCTAGAAGTCTAGTGCGTCGTGACTTTCCTCCTCTATTTCTGCATCCTCCTCCTCTCCATATGCAATAAGTTTAGAAAGGACTTCTTGCTGGAATGATGGATCTGTGTCTCCAAAGGTACATATTTGCTCAGCACTCTGCCCTTGATGATGCTTTAGAATGGTTACTATGACTCTGGTCTTCTTGTATGCACCTCTGACGATCTTAGATTCTACCATTTCCGAACTTGTAGATGTACCTAGTTGTTTCCCTTCTTTCACAGCCTTATTAGGTGGATAATTGCTTTTATGAAATGATTTGAGGAGTTTTTTTGGCATGAGTCCCATTTTTATGAAATGTGAATAGCTTTCAATGATTTGTGGCATATGAGATTTTGATGGAAATCTCCTTGTGAATGGGAGGATGATTTATGGAATGTGGTTTCCTGTAATGAAAGGATTTGAAAGTTGTTTTTGAAAAAAAGTCTCATGTTTTGAAAAGTAGATTTTTGTGTGCTTTGGGGCCACATGGGTTTGGTGTCGGTAATCTGATAGGGGTATGGGACTCCAATGGAACTAGTTGTTAGATACGACCATGGTTACTGAGGCTTGGGGTGGTTGAAAGAGACCGGAGTGCCCCATATGAGATGGTGTTGGCTGAGCCTAGAGGTCGAAACCTGGGTGACCAAACACCGAGGGACATTGTGAAGAGACGTATCCCCATGCATATGTGATAAAAATGAAATGTTGAGGCTTGTACGCTGGGGCGGTTTCTTCTTGAACGGGGAAGATCATCACGGCATTGTAGTAGGGTAGGTGTTGCAACCTCACCGACTGCGTGTGGCTAGGTCAACTCTGATCAATGTGACAATATTGAAAATGAATGTGAATGAGTATGTGGTTTTGAACTGGAACCGAACTGTGTTTTGGCTTGAGGTTTAGCTAGGTTCCAGCACGAGTTGAGACTTGAGATTTTAGCCAGTTGCCAACAAATTGTGATTGTATTTTGAGCCATGTGTGACCTTGTGGTTTTAGCATAGATCTGGTCGAGAATATGGTTTTCTCGAAATGCATAAGTGTTGAAGATGCATGAATTTCACAGTCACTTGCCGCACACCATTTCTAGGTAGTAGTCTTTCCCTGATTATTTTAATTGTTGTAAATTATGATAATTAGGGATGATGCTATGTTAGGTAGCACCTTTGGAGTGAGGGCGTTACCTATTCATATTGTTGAATTAGCAACCATTTGAAGGAAAGATTATTTTCCATTCACATTCAAATGTAAGTTCTCTTTCAATCTTACGTCTCTTATTATCGTCTTGGATAAGTTCCTTGTTTGGGATATTCTTTCTAAGCTTCAAGCAGAAAATGTTTGCTTTTGATAACATGAATTTGCTGAAGAAGCACTAGAGTGGCCTTTCTTTCCTTGTAAAACTACCAAAGAGCTCATTGAATTCTGGAATACACTAACAACAATTCATTTACTCAAAAGAAAGATGTAGTTTCTTTTTCTCCTACTTGGTATTACTTGCCTTCTAAGTATATTGTTCACATGTGTATTAACTGTAGAAAAGATAACAGCACTGAAGCATGAAGATTATGAAATCCTGCAAAATATTATAAGGGAAAGTAATTGATGAGAAGAAAAAGATCATAATATATAGTTCACTCTATCTACTATCTATGTTAAAGTGATATTACATCAGGTTATCAGCTACAATACCCCATTGCTACACAACAGTACGGATACTACGCAATCAATTTTATTAAATCTAAATTAACAGAAATCTGCAATTAAATAAACAGAATTAACTACTCAAACCTGTGTGCAGCTAATGTGACTCCATCAATTTACACCAGAATGAGATTGCACTCCTAACTATGCACCTGTAACAAAACAATTAAAAATCCATGCATGAGTGACATCATTGTCACCCAGTACGCGTTCCAAAACCAAAACTAGCGAAAAAACTAAGTAGCTAATAAAGTGCAAAAGAAAACCACAAAAAAATCACAATACTGAAAAGTCACGCACACAATTCGGAAAATCATTTATAATCATGTCTTTTTCAAACTTTCTTACCATTTTCTTTTAAAATCTCATGCACTTTTCTAAATCATTTCAATGCATTTCAGGAAGCAATTCCTCATCTAGAAACTACTCCAAACACCAATCATTTCATATCTTTGTGACCATGCCCCGGCCCGAGGGTCCGATGCGGAGTCACGCTAGTGGGAGGAGGCCACAGCCATGCCAAGATGGCGAAAATGCAAGATGGGATGAAAACGGGAAAAAAAGGAGTCGCCACCTAGTCCTTTAAGGGAAGGATGAGGAAAACCACAAACAAATCACAAAAAGTGAATGAATGATATGTAAACATGAAGGCCAAATGTCTACTAACCAGAGGATGGGTAAGGATTCTTATTACGCAAGGGGAAGGTATTAGGCACCCCCGTACGCCCGAGAAACTCTGTCTTTCTAGTCTAATTCGCTTGCTAGAGGCTGAATGAATGTTTCCTATGCCTAGATTGTGTTCTAATCTTGCTGACGTGAGTGCTAAGACAAGACTGGATGGATGTATAAGAGGGTACACAAAAACTGCAAAGAAATCCTCGTGAAATGACGAAATCACAAAGTATGGCACAACAAAGAAAATCACATGAAATGACGAGGTTTCGAGCCAGAAGGGCTCGGAAAATCATACAGGTCTCAAGAATGTCAAAAAGGCAATTGACTCAAGTCTTTAGAATCAAATAAAGCATCGCAGAAATCAAGGTGGGAAAACTACAAAGAAGTCCACATAAAACAAGAAAATTGTGACATGTGAAGAAATTCACATAAAATGACGATGTTTTTGTAAAGAATAGTTATGAAAATTGTACTAATGTCAAGGGGATCAAAATACAACAGACCAAATCATATGGAGTGTAGAAAACACAAAAGAAATCCAAACGGAAAAAATTGCAAAGGAATCCACATAAAATAAGCAAATGATGAGATGGGAAGAAAATCACATAAAATGACAATGTTTTTGTAAAGAATGGTACAGAAAACCATACTGTGGTCAAAAGGATAGAGGGTGGGGTCAACTCGAGTCACCGAAACCATGGAAAATGTCGTGAAAATCAAAAAGGGAAGATAATCCATCGTGGAGCCAATGTTAGCCTTCAAGCGTGTTAATCTACGTCCACGGGTGATGAAATCCAAATCAAATCAAAATAATATGAAAATATGGAATAAAGATAATCTAATCAAATATTCAACAATGGAATCCGAAGACAGATGGGCGAAAAAATTCACGGAAGAATGCATGAAATGCAGACTTATCCAAAAAGAATGGACTAATGTGCAAATACAGCAAAAACTATGTAAAATGCATGGAAATGTACCTAAATGGATAAAGGATGCTAAGGAATGCCTTGGACAAAGATTATGCATGAGTTGGTGCAATAACTGACACACATATGCATGAATTTATGACACAGGGGCAATTTGGTCATTTTAGTGGTTAAATGTGATAAATGCATGCATGAGGATAATGCATGTTCCAAGATATGCCAAAATGTATGAAAAATGTCAGGAAAAAAAGAACACATGCAGAAGAAAAGGTCTTGAAACAATAAAACAATGTATAAACATTAAAGGACAAGTATGGGGACCAAAACGCAAAATTCACATAAAAGGATGAAACCTAGATTAAAACTCATTCAGAAACTTCTATCCTAGTGTACAAATGATGGATCAAAGGAAAATGTGACACTAGGGCGTGAGAATTATACTTAGATAGTTCCCTGAAAACTTAGGATTTAATGTGCAAAATTCACAGAAAGGAAAAGTTAATGGTTAAAAATGTGTTTGAAAAGTATTGTCTTGATGCTAGGATGTAAAATTTAATGAAAATGTGGCTATGTGATGTGACATGTGTGAAAGTTATACTTTTGCTAATTTCTAAAAAACCTAGGGTTTACTATGCAAAATTCCCACATACGGGCAAATCTGACAAAAATGTGAAATCAAATGTTCATTTATATTTCAAACATGATTTTTTGAGGAATACTTTATTCAAGTGATTATTTTACATGTACATGTGATCAATTAATGTGAAACATATTAAAATGTGATTTAAAATACAATTAAAACCATCATTAATGATTTAAGAAAGTTTTAGGGACCTAGATGTAAATTTCCCTATCTAAAAAACATTATTGGTTAAGTTCAGGGACTGATTTGCAAAATACCAGGACCAAAATGTGATAAAAATCAAGTTTTTTACATGATCAGTGTAATTATGAATAATTTTAAAGTCTAAAATGCAAATTGTTCAAAGGAAACTCTTTTCAAAGAACTCTGGGGTCAAAATGCAAAATCTCAGGACTTACATGCAAAGAAAACATGATCTCAGGGGTTTAAGTGTGATAAAACATGTATGAATAGGACTGAAAATGCAATTAAAAGTTAATTATGGAAAAATGTACAATATTCACAATACAAATTTAAAATAAGAAAACTCATGGGTCACAAAATAAACTTTCAGGACTCATTCACAAAGAAAACATGAATATAGGGGTCTAACTTTGAAGAAACAAAATATATCAAACTAAAAATGAAATTAAAATTTAAATAGGAGAAAACATGCAATATTTACAAAAATAATGAAAGAATGAAACATATTTAAATCTTTAGGTGCTTAAACACAAAAATACCGGACCTAAGTGTAATAAAAAAGGACCTAGATGTAAGGAGAAAGGACCTGGATGCAAGAAAAAAAGGACATGAAAGAAATTCCATGGACCTATATGTAATGATTATTAGGACTTATGTGTAATTACAAAAAAAATTGAAAGAAAAATTTTCTAAATCTATTTTTCGAAGGTCATGGCGGATCACCGGCGATCCTGCTCCGACACGAACTCCGGTGGGCTCCCGACAGCGTCACAGCGGCGGGAAAGCGGTGGTCGGAGGAGCTTGAGGACGTCACAGTGAGCTCCTCTGTGGCTGCAGGCTGGACTAGGGAGGCCTGAGAGGCCTCCCCCACCTCGGGCTCTAGCGAGCAGCGGTCGACGCCGGAGAAGATGACCACGGGGGTGTCTAGAGGAGGTGTCGTGGCTGGGATGTCGCAACAGGCACCAGAGAAGCTCCGGGGAAGTGCTCGGAGGATCCCAGTGGGGTCATTGGAGGCTAGGGTGGCTTGAAGAGCTCCCCCCACCTCGTGCTCCAGCGATGGGTGCATCGGCGACTGCGGCGGTCGCATGGTGGCTAGAGCGATGTCAGGCCTGCATAGGGATATTCATGGTGATGCGGCAGAGCACTCGGGCGTGGTCACGAGCGGCGGGGACCTTCGGAGGCTTCCAGTGACATCACGGCGGAGGAGCGGCAGTTGGAGGTTGCAAAGGCGACAGCGATGCTTCCCCTGGCCATGGGAGGCCAAAGAAATCTCCCCTAAGCGACATGGCCCAGAGAAGAGGAAGAGGAAGAGGAAGAGAGGGGGATGGCCCGTGGGGCCTTGCCATAGCCTGGGAGGCTTGAGGCCTCGCTAGTGGTGGTGAACCCACCACCGAAGGCAAGGGGAGGCGATGCAAAACGGCGGTTTCCGGCAACGCGCGGCCTGGGGAGCTACATAAAGGCTTGACTGAACTAAAGGAATTGATTTAGAGCTGAATGAAATGTGGGAATTACTTGGATGGAACTTCCAGGGTGCCTTAGCTGCGTTCCAAAGGGTTTCTAGGGCTGCAAGTGGGCTTAACGAAGGGCTCTGAAGGTAGGGAGATGGGTTGGGTGGTCTAAGTGCTCTTGATGGGGTGTTCTCAGGTTCTCTCTGGCGATCTCTGTTTGGTTTCTCCTCTCTGCTCTCTCCAGTTCAGATATTTCTCTGGGTGGTTTCTCACGCTTCTTAAGGGGTGGAAGGAGTGGTGATCGTGGGTGGTGGTTGCAATTGACCTGATCGTGGGAAGGAAGGAGTGGGAGGAGTGATGGCTGCAGTTGGGGAAGAAGAAACACTGTTGATTTATTTTTCTTCGTTTCCAAAGTTGCTGGTTGATGCATGAATTAACGGCCAGACTTTTGGGCTTTTGTTGTTGTTTTTTTTCTTTTGGTTTTTTGGTTTTATCTTAGTTTTAGGTTTTTTGGGTTTTGGTTTTAGATTTTGATTTTGTTTATGATTTTGATTTTGTGATTTTGAAATTTAATTGTTTTTTTTAAATTAGGGTTTTTAGGGATTTGAGTTTAATTTAGTGATTTTAAGTTAGGGTCTTTTGGATTTGATTAAGTGATTTAGGGTTTTAGGATTTTAATCATTTTAGGTTTTTTTTGTGATTTAATTAGTTGGTTTTAAATTTGGATTTTCATGATTTTAATTATTTTATGGCTTTTTAGGGTATTTGGATTTTAATTAGAGTTTTTAGTATAAATTAGGGTTTTTAGGTTTTAATTAAGGGTTTTTTAGTTTAATTAGGGTTTTAATTGGAATTTTGAGTTTAATTTAGGGTTTTAATTGGAATTTTGGGTTTTAATTTAGTTTTTTTAGATTTTAAACATGGTTCTAAATTTAATTAGGGTTTTTTAGATTTCAATTAAGGTTTTGAGTTTAAATTAGGGTTTTTTGGATTTTAATTAAAGTTTTTTGGGTTTAAATTAGGCCTTTTGGATTTTAATTAAAGTTTTGGATTTAAATTAGGGTTTTTTCAACTTAATTAAGTGACTTTAGGTTTTTTTTGAGTTTAATTTATGTTTTCCTTGAAATTAAATGGATTAAAGTGGTTTAAATGGATTTTATTTGATTTTGACTTTAATTAGGGTTTTCACTTGATTAATTTTGATTTTAAGTAGATTTAAGTGAATTTTATTTATTTTTGGTTCTAATTTGGGTTTTAAATGTTTTTAGGTGGATTTTGTTTTATTTTTGTTTTAATTAGTGGTTTTTGCTTGGATTAAGTTAGAGTGGGCTTGTGTGGGCTTTTGTGGGCCTAGTGGGCTTGTGGGTTTAGGGTTTTCATGTAGTTACGGTTTAGGGGTGGTAGTTGCAACTAGAGCATCTTCTAGAGGAGCCTACTGTCAAGTGACTGCAAAATCGGGGTGTCTACAATCTCAACACATTGTAAAACCACAACTAGAAACTAACACAAACTACAATTCTAAATCCAAGTCAAAACCTGTCGTATCACCCTAGCTACAGGTGACCAACCTGACTACAAATAGTTGGTGAGTTCCATCCCCGTTTACACTGTACTACCATGGTGAACCACCCCACATAAGAGGTCAACTACCTAGAATGCTACCTCAAGTAGCGTATCACACAGGTACAAGCAAGGGGTGCGTCCTCATGATGCCCTTGGCACCCGAGCACCTAGAGACTCTAACCCTAGACCCAACCATTACCTACACTAAGGGTAGTCTAGGTTTACCAATACCACAAGTCCTATAGTACTACAACAGTCGTGAGGCTCACTCCTCATACCAAAACTCAGCAACCACGACGTAGGACGTGACCCCGACTGCATAGAAGTCTCACTACACTTTGTCGACTTGATCTTTCGGCTCACATGGTTCCTACAAAACCTCAAAATTCTCTTTTTAAAACAAATGTAGCTTCCTTTTCAAATCTCTTTTAAAACCATTTTCAAAATCGTTATAAAACCCATTTCAAATCATTTATTGCCTTCAAAGGTCAATTTCCACACTTATATATCTATTTATTGGCTCATAATCACCTTTCAAGTATTTTCTATTAATTTCAGGAAATCATTTTAATCTCACACAATCATTTCTTATACATTATGGAAATTTATTCACCAAACCCATTTCTCACATATTTTCCATTCATTTGGTTTTGTGTTACTGTGCGTGGTTGGTAATGTGTGTGCGACACTGTGCTTATAGGCCCTGGTGTGGGTCCATGTGGGGCCCACAATTGTGGGCTAGTTGGTGGAAGTGAATTGATGCGGTTGGTTGCCTGCTCATGAAAAAGGCTGGTGGTCGCATTGTGTATGCATGCGTGCAGCTACCACTATCTACGCATATAAAGCTGTGGCCCGTCAACCTCCTCTTCCGCATCTCTCCTCCTCTTCCCCGCTTTGTCGCCTCCTCATCTCTCCACCAAGCACGCC
>JAMKQA010015065.1:0-22925 GCA_024699735.1 Posidonia australis
AATTCTTCCCTGATGTTTTTTTGCCAGCACGACGAGCTGTTCTTGGTATGGAGCTTCCCTGTCTTGAGCATCTGTGTCTCTACGACCGCTCCTTTTGTCTTTATCGGAGGCAAGATCCATGTGGTACGTAGACTCTTGGTCATTGTTCATGCAAGGGTCAGTACCTCCAGCTGACTACTGAATTTGAGAAAGCACTGTGATAGTAAATGCGGTTGGCATTATGGATGTAGTCAAAATTGTTGTTTCCAGGGTTGTGATTGTAATATGGCTGACACGACTATTGGGCCTGCCATAGGGACCGATGTTGTAGCTGAAACTGTTGTGATTGGTTGATGCTGTTCCCGGTGTGACAGTTGGAACTGGGACTACTGTGGTCAGAGCTGAAACTACTGCCATTGGAGCTAGGGTTACTATGGCCGAAATTGTACATGCTGTGGTTGGGATTGGAAATGCTGTGATTGAAGCTGAAATCGCTATGATTGAGGCTAGAACCGTTGGAAAGGAATTGTAACCGCTGTGGCGAGAATTGAAACCGTCGTGGCATTCTCCTCAGAAGAGTAGTCCTCACTGTCTGTTGGTTCAGCTGTACTTGACGGTGTGTCTTGCTGTAGCCTTGTTGTGTCCAGACTCTGACCTGGACCGTGAATCCCTACACTAGCAAAGTGAGTGAAGGCGAGAGGGGAATTCTACCTCGATTGTAGTAAGCGCGGAGAATGTCGCAGCTATTCGAAACTGGGTCTTCCTCGCTTTTTCCTCTTCTCCGCAGCAACGGCTTAGCGATCCCCTGACCGTACTCCTAGAGAGGTATCTCTTTCTCATATTCCCAATGGTGACATACATTCTCGACCGTCCTGGGAGGATTGCTACAAACAGGTGGGTAGCGGCCACGTTCAAATTCAAGGATGAAGTTAACTGGCTCAAATCGATTAACTTAGAATGGAACATTGATAGGCTCGGAGTCAAAGTGGACAGTCTGGTAGGATGAAGTTGAGATAGTGGCTTTTAGCTGTGATGGGTTCATGACAAATTAGCAAACTTTGGCTAGGAAAAACAAAGAGTGAGAGTGGCGCACACGAGTGCTGTCGGATAGAACTAAGGAAGAAGTAGGATGACGAACAAAGCTGATCTGACCCGATGGATTCTCTCAGAAAAGATTTGGGGAAGAGAGGATGAGCCCCTGAAGTTCCAACATCTTTGGAGCTTATCGGCTCAGTTAAGGCGGGGTCGGCTATTCTAGGGTGTGCACGTGCATATGTTGGTGTGGGTTCAGGTGCCTATGTGAGCTACTCTTATGGGTTGATGACAGTGTCCATCGTCGATCAAGTCTTAGACAGCGCTCTGGAGAGCACAGCAGCCGTCTGTTGAATGTCCATGAATGCAATGGAAATTGCAGAACATATCCTCTTTATACCACTTGGGAAGTGGGTCCGGTGGTGGACGAATCTTCGGTAGCTGCAAGAGTGGTGCAACCTTAGGAAGGATGTCGCTCAATGATTCACTGAGTGGGGTGAAGTCGCCTTCCTTACGGTGAGGTCGCTTTTGCCGTTGTTGCTGCCCCTGTTGAGCTGGCACTACGTGACGTGTCGACTCAACAGTGGTGTGTGGTGTAGTGCTTGCAAAGCTAGATGCTGGTGAGGGTGCAAATGTAAGTGTGGGTACTATTCCCTGCGTGCCAACGACAATGGTTCCGTTGTCAATTAAAGTCTGAATGACATCCCTCAAAGTGTGACAACCATCAGTCGAGTGCCCCAGGACTCGATGATAATCGCAATATACGCTCGCGTCATACCACAGAGGTGGTGAAACTGGTGGAGGACACGGATCAAGGAGTCTCAGAAGTGACACAACCTGAGGAAAAACAACGCTCAACGACTTGCCCAGTGGACTGTAGTCACTTTCAGCGCGACGGCCTTGTTTCTGCTTAGGTTGTTGCCTTGCCGAGCCGACGCGATGTGATGCACCGGCTTGACGGCGGAAGGTGTGTGTGCAGTGATGACCTACGTGTTGGGACCTAAACCTGATGCTGAGGTGGACAGTGAGTATGCTGTGCTGTGTGTGATGTTGAATGTGAGATTAACAGCTGCGGCACCGGTACGATGGGTTGGTCCTTAAGTGCCTGTGACGCATGCTGTGACAAGTGCAACTGTGGTGCAGGAGGTAGAGCTAACGCCCCCATTGCTGGAGCCGTGTGAAGCTGAGGTGATGGTATGGCCGATGGTGCAATGGGATGAGCCTGCAATGCCATAGTGGTCTGCATCGGAACTCCAAGGACTGAAGGAGGAGGACCCCCTCACTGAATCGAGGGAAAAAGCCATGTGCTCGAGCCTCGAGGCCAAAGCTCTCAAGTATCGAGCCTGCATGGCTGAAGACTCACCAAAAGATGGGTCGGATGGCAGGAGAGGAACGAGAATGGGGTCTAAAACAGAACTAGTCATAGCCGGCTGGACATCTGGAACATGAGGGCCCTAGAGGGGGAGAACAACTGGCAATACTCTCGAGGCCTGCAGGGTGGTTGGGAAAGGTGAGTGAGCTAGTTGGGTTACTGGGGTATTAGGGGAAGGTGACTGTGCTGGCAAGGTTGTTGGATACTTCGGTCTGGTGGTGAGTTGGATCACGTTCACTGTGGAGATCAAACCCTCGAGAAAGGAGCGATACAGGGATAGTGGGAATGGAGTTGAAGAATCATGGATCAGATCTGAGGGGTCTAGCACAGTAAGTATGGATCGGACGGGAAAGATAGCGTGGATTCCAGAGGTCCCTGGTGTGCCTGGATGGCCATGCTCGGGGAGAGATTGGCTAACAATGCTAGAAGGGACAGGGATGGATACAGATGCTTGTGCTTGAGTGGGCTCAGACTCCGCCTGCTGGGTGTGTATGACGATGGCCTTGCAGTCGATCAAGTCTTGAATAGCATCTCGGAGCGAGAGGCAATTATTCATCGCATGCCCCGCAGTGCAATGGAAATTGCAGAATAGATCCGCTTTGTACCACCCCGGCAACGGATGCGGTGGTGGGCGAATCCCCGGAAACTTCAAGAGTGATTGTACCTTAGGGAGGACAATGCTTAAGGGCTCGGCCAACGACGTCAAAAGGTGCGTCGAGCGGTGTGGTCGTGCCTGTCCTTGCCTTGTCGATACGACAGGATATACCGGCTTGACGGTGGTGGTAATGTGGGAAGTGTGTGATGCTCTACGTGTGGGTGCATAAGCTAACTGCTGCCGAGCTAGATGTCTCGCATTGACAGGCGTAGCTGGGGACTCGATGTGTGCGATGGCGTTCAGGGGAGATTCTCTCCTCTTATTGGAGTTGCTGCCCACGCCAATGTGGTTGTTGTTGTTGCCGCTTGCTCCCAAGGCAGAAGTGGGTGATGTAGCATGCTTGGCGAATGCAGTAAGTGCGGGGAAACTGCCACTACGTAGCGAGCTTTCCACACGAGCGCCAGCTTGAATCAGTGATGCAAATGTGGTGATAGGTTGTATGCTAAGCAGAGCCCCGGTAGCTGGCTGCGTTCCACGGATAACCATCTCAATTGATTCCTCATCCGAGGGTCTAACCCGAACTTGTGATGCAAAAGCGTGCCAACGTCCGACATACTCCCCAAATGGCTCATGGGGCTTCTGCTTGATGGCAACAAGGTCCTCGCGCTTAGGGACCAAGTCAAGATTGAAGGAATACTGATCCAGGAACGCCTGGCTGAGGTCGTTCCAAGTCTTGATCCACGCCATGTTTAGGGATGTGAACCACTTCAATGTAGGGCCGGTCAGACTTTTCAGGAAAAGCCAGATTAATAACTTCTCGTCAGCCTGAAGCTGCGCGAGATCTCCGCAATATGCCCTCATATGTGAAATAGGGCAACCCTTACCATTGTATTTTTAAAAATCCAGGACTTGGAAATTCGGTGGGAGAGTTGGCTCTGGAAAGTAGCAGAGGTCCTGGAATTGGTAGGACTGGCAGTTTCCTCTATGCACTTGTCGAAGTGCCCTTTCGAGATCGCCTACCCTGGCATGGAGGGCGTCCGAAGTTGCTGCCATTGAGAGTGGTGCAGTTGGGATGGGTCCTGCGCACGCTGTATGGGTCGCACTGAGGTGCTCCTCCGGATCAGAAAGATAGTTTGTAAAGCATCTCAAAGGTTTCAAGCTTCTCCGGGTGTGAGAAATATCCTTGGATTATGGAATTGACAAGGGATTTGCCTTACATGTAAGTTTGTACTTTAGATTATAAGGGAAAGGAAACTCTCAAGGGTTCTCGATGAGTTGAGTAAGCCGAGATTTGGCCGAACCACTATAAATAGCTTGTACATTTCATTGTCTCTTATCCTTACTATGAATGTCTATATCTATTTTCCAAATTTTATATAATTGCTTGCTTTGATTGTCATAATATTTAAAACTATACACCTTCTCTATTCAACTCCTCTTCTAGAGAAGCCTCTCGATCCAACAATTGGTATCAAAGTAAGGTTATCTAGAACTTAAGATTTAAATATGTTCTAAATTTATGACTTCTTCTAGCAATAACATAATTGAGGGACAAAGCATTAATAGACCTCCATTTTTTGATGGACTAAACTATAACTATTGGAAATGTAGGATGATAATTTATTTAAAATCAATAAATTATGAACTCTAGGATATTGTGAGAAATGGCTTTACTCAAAACACAAAATCTTATAAGGAATGGAATGATGAAGAGAAAAGAAATGCACAGTTAGATGTTGTAGACACCCTGATTTTGAGGTGACTCATAGATGAGCTTTCCAGATGTTGCTTTGGATGTGCCAAACTCAATCCCATCAGCTAAACCAACCATAAACCTATAGCAGGCTTGCAACCCAATTAGAAATCCAGACAGGTAGGGGAGAGCACCAAGTTAGAGCACCAATGTGGAGCACCTGTTTGGAGCATCGAGCAGGAGCACTACAGTGGCACACCTAGCTGGAGCACCAGACTAGCACACCTACCTGGCGCACCTCTCTGGTGCACCAAGCTGGCGCACAGCCATTTCTCAAACAGCTGGCTGTTGGCTTTCCACCTCCCATGGCTGTTACCTCCACCAACGAATATGCCAGGGAATCTTCCCAGGCTCTTCGCTTACGAGGCTCCTTGTATCCTCTAGGAGTTACCCTTGAGAAATCCTATATAAGGACCCCTATAGGCAACCTTTAGAAGTGGTTAGAAACCTTGATTTCAGCAATCCTGATCTGAGCAAGCATCTTGGGCAAGCCATATACTCTTTCCAGCAGCCTATTCTCGTTTTCTGGAGTATTCCCTTGCATACCAAAGCATCTTTGGCCCTTCCAAAGCAACGAGGATCCCTCTATCTTTGATATTTCAAGAAGAAACACCTTCGAACAAGGTAGGCTCCTCACCTTTCTTCTTTTAAGATCTTAGCTTTTGCACTGAATAAAGCATGCCTTTAGACCTCATATATGATCTGAATTTCTTGTTGTTTACATGAGAGTTCTATGATGAGATTTTCGTTTCCTTTGCAAGATATACTATATGCAAATCTATACCTAGTTTGCCAGCATGTTTCTTTATTTTTAGCATGAAAATCTGCACCTTTTTACTTCTAGGAGTTGTCTTTTCTTTCAATTCCTTTGTAATAAGAACCATGATTCATTTACATGCATGCTAGGAGATATGTAGCAAATCAGGTTTTCTTTCCATATTCATCCTTTACATGTGTTGTTAAAGTTCGCCCCATCTTCTATTTTATCTTTTAGAATCTTATGCAAGCATTTTAGCCATGAACTTATAATTTATCATATTTCTGAATCACATCATAATAAGTTTGCTTTGCTCATTTGCATCTCATCATGTTTCAGTTTTATCATCTGCATAAACTGATCTGCATTAATAAGAATCACCCATCTCTATTCTGGATCAGATTGCAGTCTGATACAGATTTTCTGGGGAGCACCAATCTGGCGCACTAGAGTGGCGCACCAACCCAGAGCACCACTCTTAGAGAACAAAACACTCATTTTTGCATCCCTGTTTTCATAGTTTCCAATGATTCTGCGTTTGATTCTTTTGCTGCTGGTTTTCTGACATCTCATGATTTTGCATGCATGTTTTCAGCCCTAAATAACAATTGTTTCCTAGTTATTTTCCCCTTTGAATGTTCAGTCCATGGTTAAAATCTGGTAGGCTGTTTGCCTCTACTCCAATATGGAGAACCTTGTGCATCAGCCCATGATCCAGAGATATGTCTGAACCTTCTTGCCTACATCTTAGAATGAATAGGGTGGAATCTTGTGTGAGGCTACTAGCCCTTGAGCACAAGGTCCCCAAGTCATTACACTTACATTTCTTTCACTTTCAAAGCATATTTTTCAAGTTTTGTAAAGGATTTTGCATGGCATGATTTACTGGAATGCATTCATATGTGACTTTGCACTGCATGGATTTCTGTATTTGCTTTGGCATATCTTTCTGGCCCACACAGGAGCACATAGGTGGTGCACCAGACTGGAGCCCCAGTCTGGCGCACCAAGCAGGCACATCAGCCTGTTTATCAATAGCACACAACAACTTTTGCATAGCTTTCTAGCATGAGTTTTATTTCGATTTGCTTTTAGTTTTCTCTGGTTTTCTTCCTTGATATATCGGGAGGACACAACTGTGTTTTTAGCCATTTCCATGCATGTTAGATTGCATTTGGCATATAGCAAAGTAAGGATGATAAATCACTCAAAATAGCTAGATCCTTGATCTTATTCATGCAATATCTTTGCATCGACGCTTGACCCGACTTATGAGCGATATTTCTGAACATTAGGACACACACCTGCACATCATGCACCCTTATTTAGCATAAGACACTTAGCATGGCATGGCATATCGCCCTCGGGCATACAGTAAAAGCTGAAAAGCCAACATTTCATAAGCAAATGTGAACCCTATAGAAAGACCGATTTATCGGGCGAACGAGGGTGCCTAATACATTTCTCGTGCATAACAGGGATCCTTACCCATTTCTGGTTTATGACCTGCTTTTCCATTGCATGATTTGCATGTTTTATATGGTTTTCCTTGTCTTCCATTTTAATAGACTAGGTGGTGACTCCTGCAT
The DNA here is from genome assembly GCA_024699735.1 of Posidonia australis. NCBI lineage: Eukaryota > Viridiplantae > Streptophyta > Magnoliopsida > Alismatales > Posidoniaceae > Posidonia > Posidonia australis. Next base: position 7,078 of record JAMKQA010015065.1, read on the forward strand.
TTGCATTTTTATTTTTATTGTTTTTGTCGTAACTTTGCCGACCCTCGCGCATTTGGCCTTCGCGTCGAAGTCCCAAGGCTGTCGCCGACATGGTTACTGATGCTAAGGGATTAAACAATTTGTTTTGTGTTGTAAATCAAAAACAGTTTAATAGAATATCAAACTGTAACACATCTCATGAGGCTTGACACACATTAGAAATAACACATGAAAGAACCAACCAAGTAAAAGAAATAAAGATAAACATATTGGTACATAAATATGAATTGTTTAGAATGAACAAGATGAATCAAGAAGTGATATGTTTATCAAATTTAGTGAAATAACTAATACCTTACAAGCTCTTAGCAAGAAACATTCTCAAAGTGAATTAGTTAGAAAAGTTCTTCGGTCTCTCACTCCAGATTGAGAAAAGAAGACCACCGTCATAGAGGAGGCAAAAGATTTATCAACCTACTCCTTAGAAAATCTAATTGGAAACTTGACTTCCTATAAAGTCCAACTAAAAGAAAAAGAAAATGAAGAATATAGCATTAAAAGTTGTCTCAGATTCAGATAATTCTGAAGATGAAGATGAAGATGTAGCTCTTCTAACAAGAAAATTTAAAAGATTTATCAAAAGAGGAAGGTTCCAAAAGAAGTGGAATAAAAATCAATACAAAAATAAAGAAAAAGATGAATATCCGTTGTGCTTCAAATACAATAAACTAGAACATCTCAAAAGAGATTGTCCCTACTAAAAATGAAAATCAACAAAAAGAATTTCAAATCATCCAAGAAGAAAACCCTCCAAGCCACATGGGATGAGAGTGACTTATCTTTCGGATGAAGAATCCTCTTCCGATGGTGAGAGTACTCATATGTGCTCCATGGCACAAGATGTTAATACTTGCTTCTCTCCCAATATAGATGATATCAACATGGAAGAACTTTTGGATGCTTCTAATGAACTATATGAAAAATATAAAACTTTAAAATCAAAATCAAAAAACATGAATCAAAACATTGAAAATTTAACTCATGAAAATAAAATGCTAATCAATTGAGGAAAAAGAATAATTTTTGAAAATGAAGAATTAGACAATAAAAATATTGAATTAAACATGAGCATTGACCAAATGAAATATAAAATGAAAAATTTGAAAAAAGACATAACCTTCCTAAAGATCAAGTGTAATGACCTACTCAACACTGTAACTAAATTTACAAAAGGGAAAGAAAATTTAGATAAACTTCTTTCAAGCCAAAGACATTCTTTGAATATACATTGGCTTGGGTTTTCAAAATTTAATGATACACTATATGAAAATGGATTAATTGGAGCAACTACAAATTAAAAATATATATTTGTTGTGAAAAAACACCCAAAATGGTTTGAAAGAAATCAAAGTAAGACAAATGGAATTAAAAGGAAAACTAATGTGATGTCGATTCCTAAAACCTTGCTTGTATCCCATGATGTAGGAAAATCATAAACTCAAAATAGATTCTAAATAGTGGTTGCTCCTGACACATGACTGCAAATCATAGTCTCCTTTGCACCCTAAGCTCAAAAGTAGATGGGATCGTTACATTTAGTGATAATGTGTAACAACCCCTAAGTCGCTACCACTAAATCTAACTACAAATTTTCATTTAATTATTTGTTTTATCTTTATTATTAACTAACAATTACACTAATGATGTAGCTAAGGCTAAGTACTCTTAATAGGAAATAAAACTAATAAACAACAAAAATAAACTAAACTAACACTCACCTGGATCCCTGATGTGTGGTGGCGTGAGTCCTCCTATATGCACTAGTAACCAACAACTACTATCCTGCACCTGCCAAAGCACACATGAGTGACCACTCAACGGTCACCCAGCACGCACCCCACCTACAACTCGGCAACCTATGCCGAGGGAAACCATGCATAGGCATCACCTGTGGACGCCGACAAACCAAAAGGGCAATCTACCGATGCCTAGCACACAAGCACTGGCATCCCTCTCGGATGCCGCAACACCAAACCAAACAGTCTACCATTGGCCGGCTGGCCACAAAGTCACAAAACCATGCCTTTAAAATCATTCTTTTCTTTTCCTTTGCAAAACCATGTGCGTGCACTTTTAAAACCTTTTATGCATGCCCAAGAAAGCTACTCTCGCCATCTCAAGCCCAAAATAACACCAAAAGCACAACTACAGAGACTCTGCTCTATACAACATGGTTTTCTCTGGACCCAAACATAACACCAAGCCACAGAGCCTCTACTCCCAAAACAATGGAGCCACTGCTCCCAAACACTGTGCCTCAACAAGCACCAAAACCACGGCCTCCAATAGGCCCAGAGCCTGATTTTTCTAACCAGAACTCTACACAAACACAAGCACAAACAGTGTGTCGAACTGCCCAACGCCAAGCAGACAACACTGGCCACAAGCAGTCCACTAAGGAGTGACCACAGTGTCTGCACTGCCACGGTGAAGCCACCCTATGCAGGAGCGATCACCTTCCCGTGATTCTCCCACCTGGAGAACTCTCAAAAAGCTAACCCCTCCTTGGGAAGGTAGTCCTGTCTCCCAGGACACTACCAGCTACGGGGCATGCGTCCCACCCGCACTAGCCACACAGGGTACGCCTCCTCACGGTGCCCTCCACACGATGCTCAGGAAGGAGTCTCATACCTCCACACCCGACAACATCCGAGCTTTAGTGCTCACAGCGACAGCAGGAGTATCATACCTCCCCGTCATGCCACGAAACACCTTAACCGGCGAACCTCAACCTTGGCCCCGCGAACGACAGTTAAGGAGTATCATACCTCCAAGACCCGACGAACACTCGCCTTAGTCTGTTGGTCCCCAACGTAAATAGAAAGCATCGGAAAACTTTTTCTAAAACCATTTCAAAATCTGCACTTTTCTCTTTCCAAAACTCTCTTTTGGAAAACCTTTTCAAAATCATTAAATGACCTTTAAAACTCAAGCAACATTGTGCCCAACAGCGGCACAGAAACCAAAGGTCGAGAAACCACAAACAAAACACAGCCTCGACAGCTCTCCTGTCAAGCCCAAGCAAAAGCACCTTATGAGCGTCTAGGTTCACGAGCACCACGCTCAACCCATGACTACAACCCAAGAAAACACCAACAAAGCATCCTCTGAGTGTCAAATCTACTCAGAAGACAACAAAGCAAAGCAAACACAACCAAAACTATATGCTCTGGCACCAAGTGTAAGACACCTACTGGCTCGTGTCCCTTAAGAGCACAACCAGATCAGCTCAGACACCCAAGACAGTGCCACTGAATACTCCATTCAGTGCACTGCACACAAAACCACACAAACCCTAGACCTAGGGACACTATCATTATCCCTAAAGTCCAGTCTAAACCAACTGGGGAAAGAACCTATTATTTCTAAATCATTTCTTCTTTTATTCTACCCACACCCCAAGTGGAATCTTGCTAATTAATTTTAGGCAAATCTTACAATTATTCTAATGGTTATCCTAATCAATTATTCCATTAAAGTCTTGGAAAACACCCCAAAAACCCTAGCCGACCCGAGCATCTGGGCCGCATGGCTAGCCCATGCCCTAGGCAATCTTGTCTGAGTACCAACAGAGCCTAGACCAGGGGCCAAAACCGCTGCCGGGCCCGCGCATGTGGCCTGCGCAATCGGCCCGCGCCCTTAGTCTTCTATCAGAATTCAGACAGCTTGAAACAAGAGACCCAAATTTCGCCCAAAGTTGTAACCAAAATCAGACCTACCAAATAACCACTGAAAATTACACCCAAAATATATGTTGTAGACCTTCGAGTCTACCCCAAAACCCAACAAACAAAATTGAAATCCATTCACCACTCAAGGAGATATGAATTTCCAAGCACAGAGAAGTCAAAAAGACCTAAAACCAACAACCACCATAAATAGCTATAAATGCCACAATAAATCTCCAAAAAATTCCTAAGCACAATCCAAGCACCCACATACATGCAATTCACACTATCATGCCCCTAGACATCAAATTGGAAATTAAAAGAAAACTTAAGGGATGTGTACCTCCACCGAAGATGCAACGACGACAAACGACGAAACGGCAGCACACCTCTTTCCCCCCAGCCACAAGCAGCTCCTCTCCTCCTGCCAGCCTCGAGCAGCTCCTCTCCTCCTCCACCCTGTGATAGCGGCTCGGTAGCGGTGGCTCCTCCTCCTCATCCCTCTCTCAAGCATCTCTCTCTCCCTCGTTCTCATCTCCCTCATCTCTCCCTCTCGTCTCCCTCTTTCTCATCTCCCTCATCTCTCCCTCTCGTCTCCCTCTCTCTCTCTGATCTCCCTTCCCCTCACCTCCCTCTCTCGTCCCCTTCTCAAATCTCTCCCTCTCTCGTCCCCCCTCTAACAAAGAAGGTGGAGAAGAAGAGTATAGAAGAAGGAGGAGTGGAAGGCATGGTGGGCGGGGCAAGTGGGAGGAGAGAGAAAAAGAAAGAAAAGAAGAAGAAAAAGAAAAAAGGAGAAAAGAAAGGAAAAGAAAGAAAGAAAGAAGTAAAGGAGCACAGCACGAGACCCAACCATGCGACTTCCCACATCCACGTGACTCATACCACCAGGGATCCGCCACCAAACCTCCATGGCCTAGGGAAACCCACAAAACTCCTATGAGGGCCAGCACAGCAGCCAAACTACACCACACCAAAAGGCCAGAAACCCACAATCCAAGCGTCAGACACTACTGAGAACGTGTCCCACATTAGGCATTAGGACCCCCAAAGCCTAACACGCTTGAATTTCACCTTAATTATCTAACCAAAGCACCCCTTCCAAAACTTAGGTCATTACATAATGCAAAGGAATGATAGTAGGAATAGAGACTGTAGGTAACTATGACATCTGGGCTTGATTATCCATTTTTAATTGTAAATCATGTAATTAATTGTAATAATGTATAAATAGTTTATTAATGGATAATCTGTTGTTTCTTGGATGTGGGAGAGTTGGGTTGGCTTTCTGTGCTCCTATTTGTGAATTGGGACTAATGCGGGATCCAATTTGGGGATGCACAGTTGCCCCGGTCTACGTGCCTGTTTTTTCTTGTTTTTATTTCCTTCTTTTTCTCTATCTCTTTTTTCTCCCTCACGAGCCACACCCTTTCACCCTCCCCCGTCTTCTTCTTCTTCCCCTCTCCCCACCTGTGCCACCACAAGCCAGCGGCCCATGCCTCCCCGTCCCTTCTGACTGGATGGATGGCCGGCGCCACGCGGGAGGAGGAGGAGATAAAGAGGACGGGAGATCGAGTGAAGGAGGAGGAGGCCAGGAAGAGGGGGACGAACCGAGAGGAAGGGAAAGAGGAAGAACGGCGCACGCAACATGGAGGTGGTGGTTCACCGAGGTCCGCCAGTGGAGGAGGCTTCGCCGGGGTAGGAGACCAAAAGAGGTGTGCGACCCCTCCTTTCCCTTTGTTCCTCGTTTCTTTGAAAATGAGTTAAATGCATGAAAATGATGAAAATTACATGTAAAATCGTAGAAAAATAGTGAAATTGATGAGAATGAATTGAATAGCATGAAAACATAGATATCATGCGGTTAGGGTGGAAATTGGTAAGGATATACGAAATTTTGGGATGAAGGCTACAATAGCCGTTTTTGAGTCTCATCCCTTTGTGATTTTCGTGTGGATTGTATAGTCAATGAAATCATGAATGGTTTGAGGGGTTTTGAAGTAGACTCAAGGGTCAACACCCCGTAATTTATTGGTATTTTGTGATGTGTGTTTGGGAGGTTTGACGGAGGCTCCGACTTTCGGCGATTTCGTCGACCGAAACAGGGGAATGCCTTGGTTGTAGGAAATTCGGTATGCCGAATTGAATTCGGCATACCGAAATCCTGACAGATTAAGCCATGATCCCTGGTTTCGGTAGACCGAAGTCATCCGGTCGACCGAAATAGGAAGTTTCGGTATACCGAATCAAGGATTTTCAGTGTACCGAACCTGAAATTCGATCTACCGATTTTGCCCTGATCTTGAGATGTGTAAATGTGATTATGAGATGAAGGATAAATGGTTTTAAAGGTATGTAAAGAATGTGTGAATAATGTTTTCCTCATGTAAATGATATAGAGGAATATGGAACCCAAATAAGTGTATTTGAAAGTGGTTTTGGGTTTAAGGCCCTAAAACTAAATAAAAGAGAATAAATGTGTGGCTTTTGGGTAATTTTGGGCATGAGACTCAATTTATGATTTTTTTAAACATGGTTTTTCATTGATTGAGTTAGAACCCCAGAAGAGGGTCAGGTGTTGCATGGAAATAGATTCCTACAACAAAAAAGAATGAAATGGAAATGGTTTTGAAAAGGAAAGCTTAAAGAGTTTTGAAAATGAAACACTAATAATGTGTTAAGGAACCACGGGGGTTGGTGTCGACAACGTGGTGGGAGTATGAGGCTTTAATAAAACCAGTTTCAATACGACTGTGGTTGCCGAGCTTGAGACGATGTAAGCTGAGCCTGGGTCGTTGAACCTAGTTGTTCGGGTCATCGAGCTCGTGACGGTGTAGGCTGAGCCTAGGTTATTGAACCTAGTTGTTCGGGTCACTGACGGTGTAGGCTAAACCTGGGTCATTGAACCTAGTTGTTCGGGTCACCGATGGGACGTCAGACAAAGACGTATCCATGTGCATATATGAAAGAGATAGAGGCCGGTTGGCCAGGGCGGTGGCATCCCGCACGGGGAATTTCACCGCGGTAGTGCCAGGAGATAGGGGAAATGGTGTCCTTGCCTACTACTTGTGTGTCTGGTTACCCCTGATCAAGATAACATCAATAAAGAAAAGTGGAAATAAATAAGAAAAGAATGTGATTTTGAGAAATGAAAAGAAATGTAGTTTTGCTAGAATTGGACTTATGAATGGTCCTAAAATCCTGGAATAAAATAATGATTGTGTTTTAACCAGTTCCCAGCTAGTGTTTGTGATTTTGGTTTTGAGCCTTGTGAGGCATTGTGTTTTAGGCTGGATCTGGTCAAAAATGTGAATTTCTCAGAATATGAGAAGGGTTTTGAAAAAGGTATAAGAGAGAGAGTAAAAATGTGGTTTCTCAAGATATGAGTTTTGAAAGTGGTTTTGGTCTTGAGAAGAAATCCCAAGCAATAAAAGAAAGATGAGCTTTGAAAAATAATATGGTTTAGGAAACGATTCCCAAATGTTTTAAAAGGAAAAGGGAAATGTGAGTTTTGAAATGAGTAGAGTCTTGGGAACAAATTCCCAAGTGATTTCAAAGGAAAAAGGAAATGGTGTTTAAAATGGATTTTTCAAACGGAAAATCAAGTTTTGTAAACTAAAAGCTGTGTTTTTAGTAATTTTACTGGATTTTTGTTGTTGGTGTGTTTAGGACGCATACTAGGTGACTCAAACGTTACTCACGCGTGCTTTGCTTGGTTCTCAAGTACAGGTCATGTGTAGTCGAGTTCCAATGCCGGAGTCAGAGCTTCTAGCCGCACATTGTTTCCTGGAGGTGAGCCTTAGTTATAGTTATTTAATTTTACTATAATTAGTGTAATTTTACTTGTGATACTGTGATTATGGTAGTGTACCCGGGATCGGGGCGTTACAGTAACCTCGACAATCCTTCTATTGAAAATATTTTGTTAGTAGATGACCTCAAGCATAACTTAATTAGCATTCTAATTGTGTGACATAGGATATAAAGTGATATTTGATAAAAAAAAGAATGCACTATAATCGATTCAAAATCACATAAAATAATATTTATTGGAAATAGGAAAAATAATGTATACAAAATAAAAATCTCTATTAAACCAAATATGAATTTATCTTACCTTGCTACCTCAAATGATACACACTGACTTTGGCATAGATGACTTGGTCATGCAAATATGAGTCATTTGTCAAAATTGTCTAAAGGTGATTTTGTAAATGGATTACCAAAAATAGATTTCAAGAACAATAAATTATGTGATGCATGCCAATTTGAGAAACAAGTAAAATCATCTTTTAAAACAAAAGACTAATTTCTACTACCAAACTATTAGAATTAATTCATATGTATTTGTTTGGTCCTAGTAGAACCTTGAGTCTGGGTGACAAATGTTATGTTTTTGTAATTGTTGATGACTTTTCACATTTTACTTGTGTTTTATTTTTAACCAACAAAAATGATGTATTTTCTGAATTTCAAAAGTTCCACAAAAAAGTGCAAAATGAAAAGGGCTTAAATATTATAAAAATTAGGAGCAACCATGGTAGAGAATTTGAAAATGATGAGTTTGAAATTTTTTGTGAATTAAATGGATATGAACATAATTTTTCCTTCCCAAGAGCTCCTCAACAAAATAGAGTGGTTGAAAGAAAAAATAAAACAATCCAAGAAATGACTAGGACCATACTTTGCGAAAATAATTTGTCAAAGTATTTTTAGACCGAAACTGTAAATATTGTATGTTATATTTTAAACCGTGTTTTGCTAAGACCTATCATAAATAAAACTTCATTTGAACTTTGATTTTACAAAACTCCTAAAATATCGTATTTTAAAGTTTTTGATTGCAATTGCTTCATATTAAACACCAAGGATAACCTAGACAAATTTAACTCTAAGGCTGATAAAGGAATATTTCTCGGATATTCCTCAAGAAGCAAAATGTATAGAATATTTAATAAAAGAACAATGACAATGGAAGAATCTATACATGTACATTTTGAGGAAAATGGTAAAATTAAATCAATACCCACTGAGACCAATGATGAACTTGAAATCATGGAAAATAATTTAAACAATAGAGAACCCCAAAACAATGAACAAACAAATACAAATCAAACAGAATCAAAATTTGAGTCTAAGGATTGGCAATATGCGTTGGACATCCTAAGAAACTTATCATTGGCGATGTTTCCAAGGAAATCCTAGCATGGTCAAACATAGACCATGGATTGGCTACATATGCCTTTATTTCATCCATTAAGCCTAAAAATGTACGTGAGACTTGCAATGATGAGTATTGGTCTATGGCTATGTATGAAAAATTAAATCAATTTAAAAGGAATAATGTTTGGGAATTTGTCCTAAAATCAGAAAATCATCAAATAATTGGGACAAAATGGATATTTAGAAATAAGTTAAATGAATCAAGTAGTGTAGTTAAAAATAAAGGCTAAGTTGGTAGCTCAAAGTTATAATTAGGAAGAAAGGATAGATTATGAAGAAACCTATGCTTCAGATGCATGATTATAATCTATTAGAATACTTCTGGCCTATGAGAGCTACATGAACTTCAAGTTATTTCAGATGAATGTCAAAAGCGCATTCTTAAACGGTATCATTGAGGAAGAAGTGTATGTTAAGCCCAAGTTTTGAAGATAATTTATCCCCTGATCATGTCTATAAGTTGAATAAGGCTTTATATGAATTAAAACAAGCCCCCAAGGTATAGTACGATAGATTAAGGAAATTTCTAATTGAAAAAATGTTCTCAATTGGATTAGTTGATACTACCCTGTTCATAAGGAATATAGACAATGAAATATTGACAGTGTAAATATATGTTGATGATATTATATTTGGATCTTCTAATGAAGCACTATGTGAAGATTTTTCAAGCAATATGCAAAAAGAGTTTGAAATGAGCATGATAGGGGAATTAACATTTTTCCTAGGATTTCAAATAAAGCAAACGAAAGAAGGAATTTTTATTTATCAATAGAAATACACTAAGAAATTACTACAAAGATTTGACATGGAAAATTCAAAAATTGCAAAAACACCAATAAGTACTTCTACCAAACTAAATAAGAATGAAAAAGGTATTGACGTTGATCAGAAACGCTATAGAGGAATGATTGGATCATTACTATATTTAACTGCTAGCAAGCCTGATATCATGTTCACTGTATGTTTATGTGCCAGATTTTAAGCACATCTAAAAGAATCACATTTAGCTATAGTTAAAAGAATACTTAGATATTTACAAGGATCTAAAGACTATGGATTATTCTTTCCTAAACACTCTAATCTAGATCTCATAGCTTATAGTGAAGCTAATTTTGCTGGAAGTAAAATAGATAGGAAGAGTACAAGTAGTACTTATCAATTTTTAGGACATTCATTGATTTCTTGGTTTAGCATGAAGCAAAATTGTGTTGCTCTTTCAACAACCAAGGCAGAGTATATTGCAACTGATTGTTGTTGTGCTCAAGTATTATGGATGAGACAAATCTTTAAAGATTTTGATTTATCATACTCAACTACACCAATATTTTGTGACAATACAAGTGCTATAAATTTTTCTAAGAATCTTGTGCATCAGTCAAGGACAAAACATATAGAAGTCAAACATCATTTTCTTAGGGACCATGCTTCTAAAAATGACATTAAACTAGAATTCATTTCAACTAAAGATCAAATAGCAGATATTTTTACTAAACCTCTTGATGAGCAACAATTTAATAAAATAAGAAGAGAATTAGGAATTTTCCAAATAGTGAACTTGGTATAATAAGAAAGATAAATAAATAAATAATAAAATAATAATAATAATATTTGTTTGGGTATACCAAAAAATTTCGATCTACCGTTTGTTGTGTTTCTCTGGATCTCTTCGGCCTACCAAAGTTTTTCAGTCGACCAAGACCTACTATTTCGGTCCTCCGAAATTTTGTGGTCTGCCGAAATATTGTTAACATTTCAAAAATTCCCTAACTCGGTCTACCGTTGTGGACCGGTCGACCGAATCAGATTCGATCTGTCGAATATTTTTGGTCAACCTAAATTCATGTCAGGTTTATCAGGAAATCACTATTTCAATCTGTCGAAATCTCCTGAGCCAGAATTTCAAAACATGTCTAGCTTCGGTCTTCTGAGGGATGGTCTACCAAAAAACCTTGTTTTGGCATACCAATTTAGACCGATCTACCGTTTTATACCATAATTCAAAGAAAAATGGCATATTGATCATTTTCGACATACCATTTTAAACGATTTGTGCTATTATAAACTTAGGGATCTCTTTTTTTTTCATCCACTTCTTATTCAGCCACTCAAACCCAACCCTCTTCAAGCATCCTCCTTCGTTCTCTAGCCTCTCGTGAGCTCATTTTCTCCTTCCTTCTCCACTCGAACCGTGTTCTATCCCCCTCTCTTCTCAATGGCACCAAAGAAAATAAAGGCCACTAAGCGCAAGGAAGCTTCGGTCGCCAGCTCCTCCTCCTCCTCGAGTGACTTTCCCGATCAATGCTTCCATTTTGTCAACATTGAAGCCCTAAAAGTGCGTCAGGAAAGATTTGCTAACAAAGAGGTATTCATTAGACGACAAGTCATTGTCCATGAGCTTGGTTCCATTGAAACACTATTTGCATTCCAAATGCTAGTCCCGTTTTTGGCTTCAATTGGGGACAAAACATTCCCTCAAGTGGTCTAGACATTACCCTATCCCTTGATGAATTAGGGTGGTCGTTTTTAGAAATCAACAAGGCCATATCAACCAATAAGAGTACATTCAAACCAAACAAACTAAATCAACTTACCAAGCAGTCTAGAATAATTGTATACATTATAGCTGCCAACATTGTCCAAAAGAAAGGACACAATGATGAGCTCAGTGAGCTTACATGTAAGGTTGTCTATACAATAACCAAGAAAATTAAAGTCAACTAGGCTAAGGTAATTGTTTATTATATGACTCATATCAAAACCAAGCTGTTTTTTGGCTCCCCACTCAGACATCTTTTTGAACATTACGATATTCCATTAGCCAATGAGTCCAACCTAGTAGTCAAAGCTCATCCCCTAAGTCTCTCAACCATTAATAAAATGAAACAAGCATTGGAAAAATCTAAGGCCTTAAAAGGTATCCATCCTTCCTCCTCTGGTGCTCCAGATCCCACACATTCTAGGGAGAGTTCCGACGAGTCCGTTGATGATGATACTTCCGAATTAAGCGATCACATTACCAACCTCTTCACATCCCTTCAGAAACAAAATGAAGAACATCATCATCAACAACTTCAACGGATTGATGAGCGTTTCCAACAAATAAAGGAAGCACATCATTCTTCAACAGATCAAATCGACATGATGCAAAAACAACTCAATGAAGTAAGGATTCAACAACAACAATACGAAGAAAATCAAGCCAACATGCACCAAATATTGGCAAAGATTGAGGAGTCCACTAACGCAACTCACTACAAGTTGGAAGTCTATCAAACCCAACTTGAAGAATATCATGCTACTATTCCTGAGTACATTCATAATGATTCTCCTCCTTCTAGTCCATGAGTGTTGTTGTTGAATGTTTAAGTTAATTGGATATGACATTTTAGTTTAATTGTATGGATATATGTTTTAATTAATATCATTTTTGATTTGCTTTAGTTGTATGGATACTATGGTTGTATGGATACCATGTCTTCTATTAATTATTTTCAATTAATTTTTTATTTTTATTTTTTTTGATTATGACAAAAAAGGGGAGAAACATATGAGGAAACTAATATGAAAAACAAGTTGAAACTTATCACTATTGATAGGGGGAGTAAATTGGATATCTTTATATATAAAATTTGAAAATCCATGCTTATTGATAGGGAGAGTATATAGATAAAGCATTTCTAGTTCTGTCATTATAAAAAAAGGAGAGATTGTTGGAAATATGCAAATCAATATTTTATTTTGATGATAACAAAGTATTTTGTATGGATATTTTTAATGCACTTACTTGAGAAATGTATAGCATGTATATGAAAAGGATAACCATGAAGAAACTCACAAGAAGATATATCTAAAGACAAGGTAAGCATCAAAAGAAAAGATCTTACAAAGACCCTTAGAAGATTGAAGGAAGATTCAAGAGAAAGACTCAAGAAGATCAAGATTGCATTATCAAATTTACTTGTAAAAAATTGATGTAATTGTTTTATTTTTTATTGTTTTTTCTAGGATGTGTAATGATCTTCCAACATGAGCCAAAAACCTAGGAAAATAGATAAACCCATGACGGAGAACTCGAAAAAACACTCAAATTGGGACTGGGATAATTTTCGACATATTGAAAATTATCAATATACTGAAATTGAGCTGAGTAGATAAATTTTTTTGGAATATACCGAGATCGACATAACAGGCATGTCTGACATACCAATGTTCTAGACCGTTGCATCAATTCGGATGACCGATCAAAATCAACATATCTAAGTACTCGACTGTTGGAACATTTCGATCGATCGATCAAGAACGACGTACCAACCAAAACCTTTTTTAACTAGCCATTTATAAAAGTTAAGATAAACGTTAGACACTCTTCCTAAGCATCATTTGCCTATAAATAGAAGTTCTAACTAGTCCTAAGAACATCAATCATATACTTTACTTAACCTTAGAGTCCCAAACAAGAAAGTGAGCCAAAATCCCATCTTCCATACTTCCTAAGTAAGAGTGCTCAAAGTTCCTATATTTTGTATTCAAAGATCAGAAAGATACTTTGTAAAGCATCTCAAAGGTTTCAAGCTTCTCCGAGTTTGAGAAAGATCCGTGGATTGCGGAATTAACAAGGAATTTGCCTTACATATAAGTTTGTACTTTGGATTATAAGGAAAAAGGAACTCTCAAGAGATTCTCAAGGAGTAGAGCAGGCCGAAGTTTAACCGAACCTGTAACGCCCCGAACCCAGGTACGTCACCTAAATCATAGTATCACAAGCAATAATAATAATTACAGCATTAATTAAACAACTGTAACTAACTAAGGCTCATCTCCAGAAACAATATGCGATTAGTGGCTCTTACACGGGCACTAGAACAAAACTACACTACCCCTGAAATCAAACAAAGCACACGTGAGTGACATCTAAGTCACCTAGTACGCGCCCCACACAGAAAACCACGATAAAACAACGAGAAAACACAAACCTAGACTATTACAAAACGTGGTTCTAAAAATCTATTTCAAAACATCTTTTCTTTTTAAAACATTTGGAATTGCTATCCAAGACATGCCTTTTTCAAAAGCTCATACCTTTCTTTTTTCAATTTATGCATCTTTAAAACCTTTTTATGCATTCCGAGAATTCCACATTCTCAACCAAATCTAGCCTAAAATACAAGGCCTCACAGGGCTCAAAACAAAACCATATACATTGGTTGGCAACTAGTTAAAACATTACGCTTATTCTTTGCTAGAATCTGAAGACAAGATACAAATCTAATTCTAACTAAACCACACATCTTATTTCCACTTTTCTTATTAGTGTTACTTTAATCAGAGGTAACCAGACACACAAGCAATAGGTGAGGACACCATTTTCCATACCTTCCTACACTGTCACGGTGAAGTTCGCCATGTGGGACGACATCGCCCCAGCCAATAGGCCTCAATTTCATTTCAAATGCACAGGGATACGTCTTTTCCTGATGTCCAATCGATGACCCAAACACCCAGATTCATATACCTAGACTCAATCTACACCGTCTTAAGCTCGATAACCGCAGTCGTATCTAACAATTGATATCTTATCAATTTACTGACATCAACCCCTCGTGGTCCCACACTGACAACCATGGTCGTATCTGACAATTAGTTTTATTAGTCTCATACTCCTACCACATTGTTGACACCAACCCCTTATGGCTCCAGAACACATTATTTTTTTCTTTTTCAAAACTCTTGGGTTTTCTTTTAAAATCATTACACATTCATTTTTCTTTTCAAGGAATTATTCCCAAGCTAACATGACCCTCCATTTGGGTCCTAGGCTCAAAATCATATAAAATCATGCATTCACATTCATTGTTGGGTTTCATGTCCAAAAATCAAATTAAATCAACAACTATTAATTTCTTTCCATTGTGGGGCCTTAGGCTCAAAAACACCTTTCAGTTTATTTATTTAGATTCCATATTCCTCCATGACATTTACATAGGGAAAACATTATTAATACATGCCCATTATCCATTCAAATCCATCAACTTTTCATTTATCACACACAACCAATCATATGGGCCAAGGGTCTGGTTCGACAGACCGAACCATACCGAACTGAATATCAAACACCCAGAATGGTCGATCGAAACTGAGGATCGGTCGTCCGAAAATCCCTACTTCGATCGATCGAAATCCCTTGAAACGAAAGACCAGGTAATTTCGATCCACCGAAACTGGACTTTTGGTCGAATACTAATAGGAAAATGGTATGCCGAACCAAAATTGGCATACCGCCATTTCCGATTTCAATAAACTTCCCCTGTATCCTATCCATTCGTTCGTCGAAATTGGGACCTTAGACGAACCTAACAAATACATCACATAAATCATGAATAAAACATGGGGTGTAGACCTCCAAGTCTACTTCAAAATCCCTCAAACCATTCACCAATCCATTAAGCATGCTTTCCACAATAAAATCTTAAAGACATAAAGCTCATTACATGGCTACTGTAGCAGGCATCGAAATTTCGACCATAAATCCACAAAATTCACACAACCTAGCATGATCTCTACATATTCATGCCATTCACATCATTTCTATCATTCCTACTATTTTTCCATCATTTTACATGCATTTCACATCATTTTCATGCATTTATTCTATTTTCTAAAACAAAAGAGGCAAAAGGAAGGGAGAGGTCGCGTACCTCCTCCGACGAGCTCACTCAACTCTAGTGGGCTTCTCCTACTCACAGCGACGTCCAACCTCCGACAGCGCACCAACTCCACTTCTATCTCTCCCCTCTCGCACAAGTCACTGGCTACAGTTGCTTTGGTCCCAGTTGTGCCTTTCGTGCCATCCCCTCCGGCCCTCGTAAACCTCTCGACTCCGGCCACCTCTGCGAACCTCGTCAATCACCCCCACCCACC
>JAMKQA010015066.1:0-22134 GCA_024699735.1 Posidonia australis
TTATTTAGAATCCCCAATTGCTTTTAGTGATTTAGAAATAGATAACTTAAATATATTAAAGTGGTGGTCTACTACAGCTATTAGGTTTCCTATAGTTGCAAAAATGGCAAAAGATTTACTAACGATTCCGGCGTCAACTGTGGCATCAGAATTTGCATTTTCTGTAGGAAAAAGAGTATTAAATGATAAAAGATGTAGATTATCAGAGAATTTTGTAGAAGCCTCCGTCTGCTTAAAAGATTGGTATGATGCGGTTGACCGTCTTCAAGGATTGAGCTTGAAGTCTGAATCAGAAGAAGACGATGATGCGACATCAACTTCAACAGGCAGAACAGAGTCCCCAAATGAATAATTCTTGATGTAAAAATTGAAAAAAAAACGTAAAGCAAATGATGTAAATATCTTTTGTATTTTTTATGTAAAAAAATTGTTGTATTTCAAATATTTTTTTATTAATAAAAATAATAATTTTTAATTTTTTTTAGGCCCAATGGACCGGCCCAACCCGGCCCGGCCCGCTGCCCACATACGGGCCATGGGCCAGGCCCAGCCTGATCCAGGCCTGGGCGGGCTGAGTTTTTCATGGGCCGGGCCGACCTGGCTCGACTCGAATTCCTACTCTAGTCATGACGAAGATAGTGAATCCAAGGAAGAAGGCTCAACTCAGAAACACCAAAGAAGGATAAATAGGATAAGGAAAAGGAGTCGCCACCTAGTCTTTTAATAGAAAGACAAGGAAAAACAAATACAAAGAAAACTCAGAGAAATTAATGCGAAGAAACACATGTGTGCTCTGTGCCTAATTGATGTGGCGCACAAATCACTATGGGTTAGAGAAAGGGTAAGGATTTTTGTTACGCACGGGGAAGGTATCAGGCACCCCTATATGTCTGAAGAAATCTGTCTTTCAAGGTTAACTGCTTGTTCATGACCTTGTGTGTGTATGCATGCCTACTTCTAACGCACATACCTAGCATGAATGTGGAAACATGATAGTTATCCAAGAGACATTGAATAAAAGAGAAATGATAGGGAAAATAATCTAAGGGACAATGTAGGCATTG
Source organism: Posidonia australis (assembly GCA_024699735.1). NCBI lineage: Eukaryota > Viridiplantae > Streptophyta > Magnoliopsida > Alismatales > Posidoniaceae > Posidonia > Posidonia australis. Next base: position 1,065 of record JAMKQA010015066.1, read on the forward strand.
AAAATGTCGCTTTATTGTACGTCCTTAGGCGATGAGGAAAATCATGTAAAAATAAAAAATGTTCGGAAAGCATCACGTAAAACAACGGAAACTAGGAAAATCCGAGAAAGTCAAATAAGGAAAAATAATCCTCATTTGAGTCAATGTCGGCATTGTCAAGCCTGTTTATGTACGCCCTTGGGCAATAAATTCCCAACACAAATCATAAAATCGCACAAATCTTAAAAATAAAAAAATATAGGAAAATGACAAAATTTGCAAAGAAAGGGCATTTTTGGCAAATCATGCCAAAAGATTATATGCCCTAGGATAGAATGGGGATTACTAAGGAATCCAAAGGGAAACCCAGAAGTCAAAGAATAGTCAAATCAAGAAGGCAAGAATCAGTTATAACCGTCTGGATTTTGGGTCCTACAACGACAATTTCTGCTAACTAATTCCATTAGTTGAAACTGCCACCCGTAACCTCCAGCTCTTCTCGCCAAGATTGCTCGCTAGCTTTCACCGTCGTCGTAAATCACGTGACCCGTCACCTAATCTGCTATTGAACTCTGAACAAATCTTGATTCTTCTGGCGTGAATTGTTTGAGTGCTGATTGGAGACGCTGGAGGAAGGCGGGAGGAAGACATCTAGCCAGTTGGATTAAAGATTAGCTCTACGAACTTCTTCCCCCGTCGACATCACTGGAGAAAGTGTTGGCTAGCCTCAACAAATGACGGTGAGACCCGGAATGATCTTGATGTCTAGGAGGTAAGCTCGAAAGATGAGGAAGCTTCTCTAATGATCCAACGGTCAGGTGACGGCTCCAACTATCCCTCCCTCCAAGCTCGTCAGTGGAAGTTCTGTATGCCTACAGATCGGTGCCGACGATCCTTGTTGAGGATTGGGGAGGAGCAGAGGTAGAAGACCAAGTGTTGGAAGAGCTAGGGTAGCGAAGATGGGGCGAGATTATAGGCTCACATCATAGGAAGCTAGATAGATTCCATTGCTCGTCTCCCTTATCAATGCGTGTGTCGATCGTCCTCGTGTGAGGACATCGAACGCCATTTAGAATCCAGAAAGGCGAGAGAGGCAAGGAGGAGGAATGAGCATGCAGAACATGTAGAAGCAAATAGCTAATACTCCTCCCCGGTTTGCGCCTCTAGAATTGGCAAGGAAAGTGATGAAGTGAGCGCTGGGAACTGACTCCTGGCGACTCACAAAACCAAACGATGCTAGAATGGAGACGAAGAAGAGTTGGTGACTTACCTGTGATGTGTCGTCGGTCATCGGAAGCTCCTCCAAGCTCGAGCGTCATCGACAGTGTCTGTGCTTCACCACTGGGACGCTGTCACCGGAGTTGGATTGCAAAAGGGAATCAGGAGCTAGAGCTAGAGGCTGGCAATTTCTCCGATGATCCCCTTGGTGCGACGCAAAGGCCTTTGAATAGGTGACGAGATCGATCCAAGGTTGTGGATGTGTAACAGCCGGAGGTGAGCGGTAGTGATGACGTCTTGGAGATTAAATTGGTAGATTTGATGTTGGATTATGGGTATAATGGTCCATGGAGGCGAGAGGAAAGTGGCTAGATTAAATTCTAACCGTCATCTGTAAAGAATCAAGTAATTAAGCAGCAAAGTGGACTGCTTCACCCTTCAACACTGAAACAGGGCATTTTGCCAGCTATATCCGCCACTTACTCTTGCTAGTTATACACACCTAGAATTCACGCCATATATAACCGGTTGGAATTCCCGCTTGGCCCAATAAAAATCAGTTATGTAGCCCTTGAGTTCATTGACCATTTACTAAGGGACAATCAGCAGTCAATGGTTAATATGAACACTATTGAGATGCTTCAAAGTTCACATCCTCTCCCCTGGATCCGTTCAAACCTACCTGTAAAAACCGGAGTGTCTACAGATGCCCCCTCTGAGCGAGGTCGATGGTGATCAAGATAGATGCTCAGGGTTGACAGGACACCTCGTCCATATCCACGAAAGAACAAGAAATTAGTATAACGTTGAAATCATGGGGCATGATAGGATACCAGACCTATCAACTGAAAAGACAGACATTTTAATGAATGTCAATCGGGTAGCTTAGGGTACCAGCCCAAAAGGGAATGTTCTAATCCATATAGGACACGACCAAAGGACGGCACCATCGACTCCAACCATTCTGAATGGAAATCGAAAGGGACATGGCAAGTTTCGGACTTACCGACTGGAAGATGGTAAGTTTCGGACTCACCAACCGAAAGATGGTAAATTTCGGACTCACCGACCGAATGATGGTAAGTTTCGGACTTACCGATCGAAAGATGGTAAGTTTCAGACTCCCTGATTGAAAGATGGCAAGTTGACGGATGCCAATTGGATAGTTTGGGATATTAGCCTGAAGGGATGTACCTCTGGGTTCTGTTTCTTCCGAAATGAGAACCCAACGGAAAAGGACTTCATCCATCATGCAGCAAAGTCAAGGATAAGTGTCTTTGAATTTCGTCCTCTCGAACGTGAATCAGGGAGACAAGGATAAGTGTCTTTGAATTCTGTCCTCTCGAACGTGAATCAGGGAGACGAGGATAAGCGTCTTTGAACTCTGTCCTCTTGGACGAGAATCAGGGAGACGAGGATAACCGTCTTTGAATTTTGTCCTCTCGAATGAGAATCAAGGAGATAAGGAAATGTATCTTTGAATTCCGTCCTCTTGGACGTGAATAAGGGAGACAAGGAAAAGCGTTTTTGAATTCCGTCCTCTCAGACGCGAATCAAGAAGACAAGGATAAACATCTTTGAATTCTATCATCTCGGACATGAATATGAGAGACAAGGATAAGTGTCTTTGAATTCCATCCTCTCGGACGAGAATTAGGGAGACAAGGATAAGTGTCTTTGAATTCCGTCCTCTCGGATGTGAATCAGGGAGACAAGAAAAAGTGTCTTTGAATTCTATCCTCTCGGACGTAAATCGGGGAGACAAGAAAAAGTGTCTTTGAATTCCATCCTCTCGGTTGTAAATCAGGGAGACAAGGATAACGTCTTTGGGAGACAAAACCCTGAAGGCTGAACAGAAGTTTATTTGTCAATATTGACAAGTGAACACAAAGTGTTGGGCAATTTTATTGCAATTTCAAAAGTATAGGGGTTTATGTGCAAATTTTACTGCAATGAAGATCTTCACATGCTTGGGTACTTGATGCTGAAGAATGATTCTTGGAAGCTAGAGAAGAAATCAGGACTCCTTGGTATACCTTGAAACCTCCCTGGTCAATATGTGCAATTTTTGCAGAAGTATATGGAGAATATTGTAATTTTTCTAGTCCATGTTGTTGACCACTTCTAGGGACTTGAATCATGTTGCCAAGCTTTACCTAGACGTCCCTGGATCATGATGTGTGGAGGTATGTAATATTTTATCTTTACTTCACAATTTTTGAAAAGGTCAAGGACCTAGATGCAATTTGCGCATAGCTTCTGGACTAAGTTACAATTTCACCAATCTACTAAATTTCTCTAGTGAATTCTCAGTTTATGAGGTCGTATGGGCAAACTTCACGCGTCTTGTAACATTATTTCGACGTACATCTCCCATGTCGAGGGGTTAATTGCAATTTTACTAAGTAAATTGCAATTTAGCTCCTGAAGTTGATTTTGAGGGAATTTCTCCTTGAAACTGTGCAGATTCTTCTCTGGACAGGCCCCACTACTTGTTTGAACTACAAGAATATAGTTTGCATAAACCAGAACACATTTTTTTGTGATTTTTGCCTTGTGCATTTTTATAAAAAACTGTAAGGACCCAACTGCAAGTTTTCATTTCAATTGAAATGAAACCAAACTCTACGTCGTTGCTCCTTCCTTCATTTCTTCCTCCCTCCGCCGATTGCAACCCTCCTCCTCCTTCTCCTCTTGCTCGGGCAGCTAGGGCTTGGAAGTAGTAGCGTGGTGCGGCGAGCGGCGGTGCTCACGTGCAGCGGTGTCTACGGGAGATAGGAGGCATCGGAGTGGCGTCGCAGAGGCTGGCACGACGGCTGTGCTGGCTGAACTGGTACGCCATTTCCTCCCATCTTTCCATTTTCGTTTCGTTTTTCCTTCTCCTGTGGTTTATCATGGCATCGTCATAGGTGGCCTGCTCGACGGTTCCTGAGGGCCAGGGGCACAGTGGCTCCGTCGACGTGCCTGTGTCGGAGGGACTAAAGAGGTGACTCGGCGAGCTACTGGTGATGGGCTGGAGATTCGTCATGATCACGCCGGATTCACCGGTGCCGAGGACCTCGGGGAGGTTCTAGCTCGTTACCTGGAAAGCCGTCACCGAAGATCTGGCCGGCGACTGAAGCTTTGCCGCCCATGTCAGAGGACTATAACGGCACTCGGAAGGTCGTCGGTGGCATATCTGGGCTCACCGGAGGTGGCCCCTTGCGCCAGTGGTGGATGGCTAGTTAGCGGCTAGGTCCGGGGCATAGCTACTAGACAATTTAGTTAGGCGTTCTCCAGTGGTCGGGCACTTAGCACACCCTTGAATAATGCTGATTTTTTGTGTTTATCTATGACTTGACTTTCTTTGTTGCTACCTGATTTCTTCAAGAAAAGGCTTTGCAAACTTCTGTTTTGGTGTTGACTTTTATTTCAATGCCATAACTTGCATCATGTATCATTTACAAATGAACCAGTTAGACTCCCAGCCCCCCACGCTTGAATGAATGAGCTGGTTTATGGTTGAATTGAATAGAATGCATCATCATTTGACCTTGCATTATGTTTCCAAATGATTTGTGAACACCTGACTTGGAATTCCTGATTTCTGAGTGGTTTGACCAAAATACAGTGACTTGTCATAATATTCTTCGTTCAGGTCAAAGTAGACTATTGCGAGACATCCTGAAAACAGTGTTGTTATTCTGAAATACAACCCGTCTATTTCCCTTTGTAAACCCTGTCTTGCTTGAGTGCATGCTTCACCTTGGATATTGGGACTCTGTCTCTCTTGTATTTGTAAAGTGTCTTATTGCGGTTTACAGTTTACTTCTGCCTTGGTTTGACTCAAGTCAATCCTTGCAAAACCTATCATGCAATCAATTTTGTTGAAGTATATACAATTGTATATTTAATCCGCATGGCATTGCGATATGTCTTGCAATCTAAGTGCATTTAATAGCAATTTATCTGCAGTTTTGTGAATTCAGTGCCTTGCTTTTGCGATCTACACCCGTTGTTAAATGATCTGCTATACATTTACTACCCACTTGCGCTTGCTTACTGTCTTGACTTTGTGGAAATAGACTCCTGCAGTGTTTCCCGCCCTTTTCTTGTTGTTCTTGAACATAATCTGCACATAACATGCCTGTGATTCTAGGCAACTCATCTGAGATTTGGACTGAGTTTGCAATTATTCATTGGACTGCTAATATTCTTAATCACTTTTACTCCCTTTAATCAACATTATTGCCGTGACTAACTTTGCTTTTGCATTTCCAGTCAGACTCTGGGAGCGCAGTAGTGGTGAGGGCAAACAGGTGGTCCAGGAGGTTTCTTGTTCCCGGACCCTTACCCTGGGTACTGTCGGGGAATCGCAGTCCAGGCTTGTTGACGAGAGTTCTGCCACAGGCTAGCAGTCCTTAGGAGTGTCTAATTCCTGGACCCTCACCTGCAGCCTTACTCTGTGTTCTCGACCTCAGGCTTCCAACTTAGAGTCTCCTGCTTCTGTTTCTCGATCCCGATCTGCTTCTTGCTCAAGGTCACTTTTCCTTGGCTCGCAGTCTCGGGTTTTCAGTTTGAGGCCCTTTGTTTCAGCCTCCCAGTCTCGAACCACCAGCTCCTGGCCCCGTTCCATTGGTTCACGATCTCAGGCTTCCGGTTCGCAAAGTATTGCTAAGCCTGAGATCCCTGAGAAGGTACAATCATTTCAACAATCTCTTTTCCTTGCAGCATTTTTGATTAACGGGACAGAACTGAAATTATCCTCTGTTTTGTGCTGGAGTCTGGCAGCTATTGAGGTCGGCTTTTGGACCCAGACCACATCAGTGAGAAATCCTCCTTTCAGGTAACTGTTTCTCTTGTTTCCTGCTTTAGTCAACACCCTTTTTATGATGTCCTAACCCTTCTTGTATTTTGACTTGATAGGTTGGGGATGCCAACTACATTATGCGATGCCACTGGCTACCCATACTCGAGCACTTTCGTAGGCTTCCCACCTTCCTTTGCGACTTCCTTTTACACGAGTCGCCATTCAGCCACTTTCTACGTATTCCGGTGATGCACGACCATTACCAATTTTTCTGGACTTTGGTAGAGCATTGGAGACATGAAATGCACACGTTCTACTTCCTGTTTGGTGAGCTGGGGATCCTGCCGGAGCACTGGGCTGTTCTAATTGGACAGCTTTTTGAGGTAGATCCTATCACTGGAAAGATGACCTAGGGTTTCTTCCAAGTTCTGATGCTGCTTGGACGAGACCCACTGGCTGGCAAAAGGGCCTCTTTCAGTTTTACTTTGTAGTGGCTGCGATAGTGGCACCTATTTTGGCTAGACCCTGCTCCTGGGACTGTTGAGGTGGACTACGTCCTTCGCCACTTCCTTCTTGAGCTGATCTATTTGATCTTTTGTGACACCTCTGACCACTGTGTACATGTAGATAGGTTGATCTACGTAGCAGACCTGAGCTGGTTGGACTTCTATGACTAGGGTGGAGCCAGCTATGCTTACCTCATTCGGGGATTAGATTTGGTGGTTCAGAAGAATCGCTGTTCTTACATTGGATTATATCCTCTTCTAATGGTAAGCAACTTGTCTCTCACTTTATTTCAATTTATCAAATGTAAACTGCCCATTCTGACTTGCTTCTTGTCTTTCACAGTTTTGGTCAGCTGAGCACGTATTTCTGGGACATTATTGCTACTGCCTCTGTCGAAAGATGCTGCCTCTTCTTTGCTAGTGGTGTGAGCCGAACCATCGGGTTGCCTTTGGCATCTTTTCATATGAGGCATATAGATATTTGCTTGATTTGCTGAGTATCGAGGATGTAAGTTCACCTTTTTCTCTGTTTAATGCACTGCTATTGTTTTCTTCTGATAATTTCCAGAAACTCCTGTAAATATGTTTAACATTTGCTTCTGATATTTTGTGAACGTAGGTGAATCTCCATCCCTTTGCTAGGTATGCGGGGTATGACTGGACTCCCCTCAACTTTGTTAGGGAATTGACTCGCTGATAGACTAGATTTTATTGCCACCAGCATTCACTGTATTACCTGCTTAGGCGAGTACGACACCAGTTCACAAATGAGTTCTACATCTCGATTCCTCCTCCTACTGACATGGGCTCAAAGCCCGTTTTCCGTGCGACGACGAAGTTTCTGGGCGTCGAGCCTGCAATTGTGTGGAGCAGATACATCCTTTGGGTGGTTGTGTATGAGGACTACCTTGAGTGGTTTCATCGTATTGGCAAACAACATCTGTTTGTTGCCGACCTCTGGGAGAGCTAATGCGGTATGTGGTTCGGTGCTAAGTGGGCTCAGGTAAACAACTCCTCTTGTGTGAATATTCTGTTCCTGGCTTTGCTTCACTTTCTAACATGTCTCTTGTTTTGGACAGGGTTTCGAGGAGTGCTTTGCAGCATTTTACAAGGAGATGAAGCATCGAGAGGTAAAAAACAAATCTTTATTAAATTCAACAATTGTCCTTCACATAAATTGAATTGACCACTCGGTTGTGTTTTCTTCTTCTTCTTTTATTTGTTCCTTGCAGGAGATTGGCTGGTAGGCCCTACTTGAGGTGTGAATTTATATTAACTAGTAATTCAATTTATTTGATAATACTATGCTTGACGAGCTACTCTTTGTTTGCAAGGTGGTAGGGTTGAGAGGAGCCTCAACCTTGACACTAGCGAGGAGTTCTTAGTGGACTTCGACCCCTAGGATGTCTCGAGAGAAGAAGATACTGCCACTTCTACTGCTGGGCCATCACGGTCAGAGCTGTTTCTGCCAAGATCTCTCGAAGGATCAGCAGTAAGTGCCTTCTGACTGCTACTACTGCAACTATTGCTAGAAGGGATGTGACCCCGATGAGGACCATAGCTCATGGGAGGATTAGATTTAGCTGTTCCTTTTGGTTAGGAAATTTTACTGTAATCTGACTTGATGCTTTGTAATGATACATTTGTAAAAGTGTGACAAATCTGCATTTAAATACCAGGAAAATATTTTTAGTTGTTCACTCTGTGCATTTTTGTGTCTTGGATGTTCCACTACTTGCTATGCAGGTTTTCAAAACTCTTTGCGCCAACTAGGTGAGCCTTACAAGCAAACTTTATTGAATACTACACTGCAGGACTTTTTACCAACTATTTTCGCCAATTGTTTTCACCGATATCTTTCACCAACTATTATCGCCAGTAGTATCAGCTTTCTGATGTCGCTGCTAAATTGCATTTGGATCTTGCACCAACATTAATCACCTGTCATTTTGATTCTCAGGTAGTTGGACGTGCAAGCTTCGTGAGTCACCTACTTTCCACCTACCTCTCACTTACTTGCCTTATCCTTTCAACTTTTGTCTCACCTACCAAGGTAACGACAATATTCTCCCTTATCTTGGATTCTTCTATCTCTATTTGAACCTTGGGGTTTCACTATTTCTACATCTACATTTGTGACCATGTCGGTGGAACCTTGCACGGCTCTCCTTACGGTGCGTGGAAGCACACGAGGAGTCCCGATATAGTCACGGTGAAGATGGTGAATCTGAAGAAGAAGACTAGGCTTAGAAACACCAAGAAAAGATAAGAAAAGGATAAGGAAAGGAGTTGCCACCTAGTCTTTTAACGGAAAGACGAGGAAAACCAAACACGAAAGAAAACCAAGAAGAAAACATGTATGCCCCGTGCCTAATGGATGTGGTGCACAAATCAATGCAGGCTAAAAAAAGGGTAAGGATTCTTGTTAAGCTTAGGGAAGGGGCTAGGCACCCCCATGCGCTCGAAGAACTCGATCTTTCGAGGTTTTCTACTTGCTAATGGTCTATTGTGTGTATGCTTACCTATTCTGAATGCACATGCTCAAGATGACTACGAAAACATGCCAAATCAAACAGAAGAAAAGAAAAAAAAAGGAAAAATGTTAATCCGAGGGACAAATGTAGGCATTGAAAATGCCACTTTACTGTACGCCCGTGGGCGATGGGGAAAATCGTGAAAATCGAGAAACTCTCAGAAAGCGTCACGTAAATCAGCAGAAACTTGAATAAATCCGAGAAAATCAAATTGGGGAAAATAATCCTAATTTGGGACAATATCGACATTGTTAAGCCTGTTAATATACGCCCTCAGGCGATGGAAAGCCAAATCAAATCAAAATTGTGAAAGTCAGAAAAAATCCAGGAAATGATGGGAAAACTAAGATTGAAATGAATAAGAAATGCGTGCACGATGCAAGGAAGAAGGCACAAGAAAAAATGCATGGAAAAGTACAACAAAATGTGCAAAATGCATGTGTGAGTGTAAAAATGTTAATTTCAGGGGCTTTTGTGCAAAAATCCCAAATTCTGAATGAAAACTGAAATTCTGAAGCTAAATCATCAAAAATATATAGAAAAACACATTTTATGTAATTTTGAAGAAATCTGGGGTCAAATGTGCAAATCAGTGAATTTTTGTTTAAATTAAAGATTCCTAGGGGTCAATATGCAATTTTGCCATTAAAACATATATTTAATGCAATTCTGAAGAAATTCATGGTTAAATATGCAAGAAAAAGAGTCCATGTTTGAAAACAAAAAGTTTCAGGGACTGACATGTAAATTTACCCTAGAAAACATGCATTCAGTGAGAAATCAGTAAAATTCAGGAGCTAAAATGCAATTCAGGTCACATTTGAGTAAATATTTGAATTCTTGGGGTTTAATTTTCAATTTAAAAAGATAAATATGCATTCAGAACAATTTTAACAATGCTTAGGGTTTCAAATGCAAAAATGCTAGATTTAAAATGTAAGAAAAGTAAATCAGGGGTTTTTTGTCTAACTTTTAAGCCTAGAAAACATTTTTAAGAATTTACAAGGGTTCCTTTGCAATATTTCAAGACAAATCTTATTTAAATGATTTAAAAAATATATACAGGGACTAAAAGTAAGAAAAAGGACTTATTTGTAAGAAAATAAGGACCTAAATGTAAAGAAAAGAAAAGAACAGAAGTTTATTTAAAGAAAACTTATTTTTTAATTTTTTTTTAAAAGAAAAAGAATCGACGGCTGCTGGCGACGGAACTCCGCCATTGACGATCGCCAGCGATGCCCTTCTAGGCATCTTGACGCCTGATCATCCATCAGGCTCCACTAGGAGCAAGAGGAGAAAAAGGGGAGAAGATCCAACGGTCTGGATTTGAGGCTCGACAGTCGGAAGAGGCTGCCCATCTCCCTCGTCGTTGTGGCAGCTCCAGTGAAGGTGCTGGAGATGAAGGAGGCCCTAGGGGCGACGGCGCGGTGGTCCAGGGCTTCTGGAGGCACGGGAGAGCAATGAGGATGAGTTTCCCCCTTTCATCAGCAAGAATGGTGGCTCGAGCTTGTTCCCTGATCAAGCTTCGACGGCGTTCCGGCGCCGGTGGTTGCAGGGGTGATCCGGGGCTTGATTCGCGTTGTTGGAGGCTCTAGAAGCTTGGGGGCGCATTGGGGAAAGTTTCTGGAAGCTTGGAGAGGCGCAGCACAGTTAGAGGCACTTGATCGATCACTGATACCAGTCGCCTTCTCCGACGACAGTGACAGAGCCCGACTCCAGCGATCTTCTACTGGCTCCTTCCACAGCGACTGAAGTGGGGTTTTGATGGGTGGAGAAGAAAAAGGATGTCCCGGGGAGGAAGATCAAGCACCTTGGGGCATGAAAATAGCCCCGACGATGCCTGAAAACACGATTCCAGCCGAGAAGGCCTCTGGCTCTACTGGAATCACTAGGGAAGGAAGGAGGGAGGCTAGAGAAGCTATTGCTGAGGAAAATTGAGGTCAGAGGGATGCTTACCTGAGCTGGCAGTGAGGAGGGCCGTCGGAGGTCGCTGGAGGCCACTGGAGCTCGCTGGAGATGGTTGAAAACTCAGATTTCCTCCTCCACGAGCTTCCTCTTTGCTCCTAGATCACTCTGGTTGCTCTGGTTGGGAGGGAAAAACTTGGGGGGATCTCCTTTCTAATTTTCCAACAACTCTTTCTCACTTGCAAATGGAGGTTATTTATAGGCATGTCATGGTGGTTATGGGTTGTTGTGATTAGTTAGAGGCTGTTGGATTAAGTGGGAAGTTGTTAGAGTTTGTTTAAGTAGTTAGAGGTCGTTATAGGTGGTTAGAGGTTGTTATGTGGAATGGGAGTTAGTTAGAGAGTTTAGTTTGTTACATGAGTTTGTTAGAGTAGTTATCAGGGAGTGGGAGTTAGTTAGGTTGTTAGGGCTTGACATTAGGATTTGGGGTTTGACTTATGGTTTAGGGTTTGACTTACGGTTTGTCCTAGGGTTTAGGGTTTGGATTAGGGTTTTGAGTTTGGTTTAGTTTTAACTTAGGGTTTGGATTTGGGTTTTGAATTTGGTTTAGGGTTTAGGGTTTGGATTTGGGTTTTGAGATTGGTTTAGGGTTTAACCTAGGGTTTGAGGTTTGGATTAGGGTTTAAAGCTCATTTTAGGGTTTTGAGTTAAGTTTTTTATTTTTAAATTTGACTTAGGTTAGTTTTTGAGTTTAAGGTTCCATTGCAAGCATATGGGGTGTCTACAGATTCTCCTCTTTGAGCAAGGTCGGAGGACAAATGGAAGAGAGCCCGATGCTCAGGGTTGACAGAGACACCCCAGCCCTTCTTACATGGAAAAGAGATCAAGAGTTGGAGATCGTCGCTCGGAGTTGACGAAGATGCCCTGTTTGAAGCTGCAAGAAAGAGTTAGCTATGGCAACCAGCTACCAATCAGTGAAAGTACTAGAAGTACTGCCTAGTCTCCCTGAACGCCACAGACGAAGCCGAAACCACAAAAACCGATACAAATGACAAATGTTGACAAGTTGATGACCCATCATCTCCTAAAAGACTTGACTAGTTATCATACTTGTCGAGAAAAAACGCCGTACAAGACTCATGGTGCTTGTCGACTGAAAAGTGACTGGTCACAGAGGTCATCCGGGTAGTTCGGGCAATCAGCCCAAAAGGAGGGAAGGAACAAGGCGAATGGGGAATCCATCGGGCACCACAAGTATTGCCTGGGTAGTTCGGGATACCAGCCTAAGAGTGGCATAACACAAGATCCAAAGAAGGGACCGGGTTAAAGAAGACAAAGCAAAAAAGCGAATCAGCCAACCAAGAAGCAGTTGATGCTGGTTCGGAAGAAGGACAAATGAACACATCATTTGAGAAGTAGGTGGTGATGGTCTCGGAAACCTGGAAAGCAAACACACCCACCAAGAGGCTGTCGATGACGGTTCAAAAAGAGGATACACGAACACATCATCCGAGAAGCAAGCAGTGATGGTTTGGAAATCCGAAAAGCGAACACGCCAACCGAGAGGTAGTCGGTGATGGTTCAGAAGGAGGACAATCGAACACATCATCCGAGAAGCAGGCGGTGATGGTACAAAAAATCCAAAAAACGAACACGCCCATCGAGAGGTAGTTGGTGACAGTCCAGAAGGAGGATAAACAAACACATCATCTGAGAAGTAGGTAGTGATGGTTCGGAAATCCGAAAAGCGAACACGCCAACCAAGAGGTAGTCGTGATAGTCCAGAAAGAGGACAACTGAACACATCATCTGAGAAGCAAACAGTGATGGTTTGGAAATTCGAAATGTGAGCACGCCAACCGAGAGGCAGTTGGTGATGGTTCAGAGGGAAGAAAAATGAACACATCATCCGAGAAGCAGGTGGTGATGGTTTGGAAATCCGAAAAGCGAACATGCCAACAGAGAGGCAGGCAGTGATGGTTCAGATGGAGGACAACTGAACACATCATCCGAGAAGCAGGCAGTGATGGTTAAGAAATCTGAAAGCGAACACGCCAACCGAGAGACAGTTGGTGACGGTCCAGAAGGTGGACAAACGAACACATCCTCCGAGAAGCAGGCGGTGATGGTTCGGAAACGCAAAAAGTGAACACGCCAATCGAGAGGCAATTGGTGACGGGCAGAAGGAGGATACACGTATACATCATCCGAGAAGCAAGCGATGATGGTTCAGAAATCCGAAAAGCGAACATGCCAACCAAGAAGCAGTCGGTGACGGCCTAGAGAATGACAACTGAACTCAACATCCAAGAAGTAGGCGGTGATGGTTTAAAATCCGAAAAGCGAACACGCCAATCGAGAGGCAGTAGGTGATGATTCAGAAGGAGGATAAATGAACACATCATCCAAGAAGCAGGCAATGATGGTTCGAAAAATTGAAAAGAGATCATGCCAACCGAGAGGCTGTCGGTGATGGTCCAGAAGGAGGACAAACAAACACAACATCCGAGAAGCAGGCAGTGATGGTTCAAAAATCCGAAAAGCGAACATGCCAACTGAGAGGCAGTCGGTGACGGTTCAGAAGGAGGACAACCAAACACATCATCCGAGAAGCAAGCGGTGATGGTTCAGAAATCTGAAAGGCGAACATGCCAACCGAGAGGCAATTGGTGACGATCCAGAAGGTGGACAAACAAACACATCATCCGAAAAGCAGGTGGTGATGGTTCAGAAATCAGAAAAGCGAAAACGCCAACCGAGAGGTAGTCTGTGATGGTTCAGAAGGAGGATAAACGAACACATCATCCGAGAAGCAGGCGGTGATGGTTCGAAAATCTGAAAAGCGATCACGCCAACCAAGAGGCAGTCGGTGATGGTCCAAGAGGAGGACAAACAAACAAATCATTCGAGAAGCCAGTGGTGTTGGTTCGGAAATCCGAAAAGCGAACACGCCAACCGAGAGGTAGTCAATGATGGTTCAAGAGGAGGACAACCGAACACATCATCCGAGAAGCAGGCGGTGAAGTTTCAAAAATCCGAAAGGCGAACATCCCAACCGAGAGGTAGTTGGTGACGATCCAAAAGGAGGACAAATGAATACATCATCCAAGAAGCAGGCGGTGATGGTTCAAAAATTCAAAAAGCGAACATGCCAACAGAGAGGCAGTCGGTGACGGTCCAGAGGGAGGACAATAGAACACATCATTCGAGAAGCAGGCGGTGATGGTTTGGAAATTTGAAAGGCGAACACGCCAACCGAGACGTAGTGGGTGACGGTTCAGAAGGAGGATAAACGAACACATCATCCAAGAAGCAGTCGGTGAAGGTTCGGAAATCCGAAAAGTGAACATGCCAACTGAGTGGCAGTCGGTGACGGTTCAGAAGGTGGACAACCGAACACATCATTCGAGAGGCAGGCAGTGATGGTTCAGAAATCCTAAAGGCGAACATGCCAATGGAGAGGCAGTCTGTGACGGTCCAGATGGAGGACAACCGAACACATCATCCGAGAAGTAGGTTGTGATGGTTCAAAAATACGAAAAACGAACTCGCGAATTGAGTGGCAGTCGGTGGCGGATCAGAAGGATGATAAACGAACACATCATCCGAGAAGCAGGCAGTGATGGTTAGGAAAACCAAAATGCGAACACGCCAACTGAGAGGCTGTCGGTGATGGCCTAGAGGGGGGACAAATGAACACATCATTTGAGAAGTAGGCAGTGGTGGTTCGAAAATCTGAAAAGCGAACACGTAAACCGAGAGACAGTCAGTGACGGTCCAGAAGGAGGATAACCAAACACATCATCTGAGAAGCAGGAGGAGGTGGTCTAGAAATCTGAAAACTGAACGCGCGAACCGAGAGGCTGTCGGTGACGGTCTAGAAGGAGGACAACCAAACACATCATTCGAGAAGCACACGGTGGTGGTTCGGAAGTCTGAAAAGCAAACACGCAAATCGAGAGGCAGTCGATGACAGTCTTGAAGGAGGACAACCGAACACATCATCGTAGAAGCAGACAGTGATGGTCTAGAAATCTGAAAGGCGAACACGCCAAACGAGAGGCATTGGGTGACGGTTCAGAACGAGGATAAACGAACATATCATCCGAGATGCTGTCGGTGAAGGTTTGGAAATCCGAAAAGCGAACACGCTAACCGAGTGGCAGTCAGTGACAGGTCAGAAGGAGGACTACTGAACACATCATCCGAGAAGTAGGCAATGATGGTTCTGAAATCTGAAAGGCGAACATGCCAACCGAGAGGCAGTCCGTGATGGTCCAGAAGGAGGACAAATGAACACATCATCCGAGATGCAGGTGGTGATGGTTTAGAAATCAGAAAAGTGAACACGCTAACCGAGAGGTAGTCGGTGACGGTTCAGAAGGAGGATAAACGAACACATCATCCGAGAAGCAGGCGGTGATGGTTCAGAAATTCAAAAAGCGAACACGCCAACCGAGAGGCAGTCGGTGACAGTCCGGAGGGGGGACAAACGAACACATCATCCGTGAAGTAGGCAGTGATGGTTCGAAAATCCTAAAAACGAACTCGTCAACCAAGAGGCAGTCGGTGACGGTCCAGAAAGAGGATAACCAAACACATCATCCGAGAGGCAGGCTGTGATGGTACAGAAATCCGAAAAGTGAACACGTCAATCGAGAGACAATTGATGACGGTCTAGACAGAGGACAACCAAACACATCATCCGAGAAGCAGGAGATGTTGGTTTGGAAATCCGAAAAGCTAACACACCAACCGAGAGGCAGTAGATGACGGTTCAGTGGAAGAACAACCAAACACATCATTCGAGAAGCAGTCAGTGATGGTTCTGAAATTCGAAAAGCGAACATGCCAACCGGGAGGCAGTCAATGATGGTCTAGAAGAGGAGAACCGAACACATCATCCGAGAAGCAGGCGGTGGTGGTTCAAAAGTCCAAAAAGCAAACACGCCAATCGAGAGGGAGTCAGTGACGGTCCTGAAGTAGGACAATCGAACACATCATCCGAGATGAACGCGGTGATGTTTTGGGAATCAGAACAGCGAGCGCGCCAACCGAGAGGCAGTTGGTGACTGTTCTGAAGGAGGACAAACGAACACGTCAACCGAGAAGCAGGAGGTGATGGTTTGGAAATCAAAAACTTGAACACGCCAACCGAGAGGCAGTCCATGATGGTCTAGAAGGAGGACAACCGAGCACATCATCCGAGAAGCAGGCGTTGATGGTTCGAAAATCTGAAAAGCGAACACGCCAACCGAGAGGCTGTCGGTGAAAGTCCAAACGGAGGACAATCGAACACATCATCCGAGAAGTAGGCGATGATGGTTCGAAAATCCGAAAAGCGAACACACCAATCGAGAGGCAGTCAGTGTGGGTCCAGAAGGAGGACAATCAAACACATCATCCGAGAAGCAGGAGGTGATGGTTCAAAAATCCGAAACGCGAACACGCCAACCGAGAGGGAGTCGGTGATGGTTCAGAAGGAGGACAACCGAACACATCATCTGAGAAGCAGGGCGTGATGGTTTAAAATCTAAAAAACGAACACGCTAGCCGAGAGGCTGTTGGTGACGATTCAGAAGGAGGATAAAAGAACACATCATCCGTGAAACAGGCGTTGATGGTTCCGAAATCTGAAAAGCAAACACGGCAACCGAGAGGTAGTTGGTGACAGTCCAGAAGGAGGACAATAGAACACATCATCCGAGAAGCAGGCGGTGGTGG
Organism: Posidonia australis; assembly: GCA_024699735.1. Taxonomy (NCBI): domain Eukaryota; kingdom Viridiplantae; phylum Streptophyta; class Magnoliopsida; order Alismatales; family Posidoniaceae; genus Posidonia; species Posidonia australis. Next base: position 17,720 of record JAMKQA010015066.1, read on the forward strand.
TTTGAAAATCTGAAAAGCGAGCACGCCAACCGAGAGGCAGTCGGTGACGGTTCATAGGGAGGACAACCGAACAGATCATGCGAGAAGCTGGTGGTGATAGTTCTGAAATCCGAAAAGCGAACTCGCCAACCAAGAGGCAGTCAGTGACGGTTCAGAGGGAAGACCACCGAACACACCATTAAAGAAGCAGTCGGTGATGGTTCGGAAACCCGAAAAGTGAACACACCAACTGAGAGGCAGTCGGTGACGGTCTAGAAGGAGGACAACTGAACACATCCTCCGAGAAGAAAATAGTGATGGTTCGAAACTCTGAAAAACGAACAAGCCAATCGAGAGGCAGTCAGTGACGGTCCAGAAGGAGGACAACCGAACACTTCATCCGAGAAGAAGGTGGTGATGGTTTGAAAATCTGAAAAGTGAACACGCCAACCGAGAGGCAGTCGACGATGGTTCAGAAGGAAGACAACCGAGCACATAATCCGAGAAGCAGGCGGTGATGGTTAACAAATCTAAAAATTGAACACGCGAACCGAGAGGTAGTAGGTGATGATTCAGAAGGAGGATAGACGAACACATCTTCCGTGAAGCAGGCGGTGATGTTTCGGAAATACAAAAAGTAAAAACGCCAACTGAGAGGCTGTCGATGATGGTCTAAAAGGAGGACAACCGAACGCATCATCCGAGAAGTAGGCGGTGGTGGTTCGGAAGTCCGAAACGCAAACACGCCAACCGAGAGGCAGTCGGTGACGGTCCTGAAGGTGGACAACCAAACACATCATCTGAGAAGCATGCGATGATGTTTCAGAAATCCGAAAAGCGAGCACGTAAACCGAGAGGCAGTTGATGATGGTCCTGAAGGAGGACAACCAAACACATCATCCGAGAAGCAGGTCGTGATGCAGTGATGATTCTGGAGGAGGACAAATGAACACATCAACCAAGAAGCAGGCGGTGATGGTTCAGAAATCCAAAAAGTGAACACGCCAACCGAAAGGCAGTCGATGATGGTCCTGAGGGAGGACAGCCGAACACATCATCCAAGAAGCAGGTGATGATGGTTCAGAAATCCGAAAAGTGAATACGCCAATCGAGAGGCAGTCGGTGACGATTCTGAAGGAGGACAACCAAACACATCATCCGAGAAGCCGGAGGTGATGTTTCAGAAATTTGAAAAGCAAGCATGCCAACCTAGAGGTAGTTGGTGAGGGTTAAGGAGGACAACTGAACACATCATTCGAGAAGCAGGCGGTGACGGTTCTGAAATTCCTAAGGTGGACATGCCAACCGAGAGGCAATTGGTGACGGTCCAGAAGGTGGACAAACGAACACATCATTTGAGTAGCATGCAGTGATGGTTCAGAAATCTGAAAAGCGAACACGCCAACTGAAAGGCAGTCGGTGACGGTCCAGAGGGAGGACGACCGAACACATCATCCTAGAAGTAGGTGGTGATGGTTTAGAAATCTGAAAGGTGAACACGCCAACCGAGAGGCAGTCGGTGGTGGTCCAGAAGGAGGACAAACGAACACATCTACCAAGAAGCAGACAGTGATGGTTTAGAAATCCAAAAGGCAAACATGCCAACCAAGAGGCAGTCGGTGGTGGTCCAGAAGGAGGACAAATGAACACATCATTCGAGATGTAGGTGATGATGGTTCAGAAATCAAAAAAGCAAACACGCCAACCGAGAGGTAGTCAGTGACGGTATAGAAGGAGGATAAACGAACACATAATCCAAGAAGCAGGCGGTGATGGTTCGGAAATCCAAAAAGCGAACATGCTAACCGAGTGATAGTCGGTGATAGTCCAGAGGGGGGATAAACGAACACATCATCCGTCAAGTAGGCAGTGATGGTTCCAAAATTTGAAAAGCGAACACGTCAACCGAGAGGCAGTCGGTGACGGTCTAGAAGGAGGACAACCGAACACATCATCCGAGAAGCAGGCGGTGATGGTTTGGAAATCCGAAAAGCGAACACGCCATTGAGAGACAGTCAATGACGGTCCAGAAGGAGGACAAATGAACACATAATCTGAGAAGCAAGCAGTGATGGTTCAGAAATGCGAAAGGCGAACATGCCAACCGAGAGGCAGTCAGTGGTGGTCCTGAAGGAGGACAAACGAACACATCATCTGAGTTGTAGGCGGTGATGGTTCAGAAATCAGGAAAGCGAACACATCAACCGAGAGGTAGTCGGTGACGGTTTAGAAGGAGGATAAACGAACACATCATCCGAGAAGATGGCGGTGATGGTTCAGAAATCCAAACAGCGAATACGCTAACCGAGAGATAGTCGGTGACAGTCCGGAGGGGGGACATACGAACACATCATTCGTGAAGTAGTCATTGATGGTTCGAAAATCCAAAAAGCGAACATGTCGATCGAAAGGCAGTCGGTGACGGTCCAGAAGGCGGATAATCAAACACATCATCCGAGAAGCAGGTGGTGATGGTTCGGAAATCTGAAAAGCGAACATGCCAATCGAGAGACAGTCGATGACGGTCCAGACGGAGGACAACCGAACACATCATCCGAGAAGCAAACGATGATGGTTTGGAAATCCAAAAAGCTAACACTCCAACCGAGAGGCAGTCGATGACGGTTCAGAGGAAGGACAACCGAATACATCATCCGAGAAGTAGTCGATGATTGTTCTGAAATCCAAAAAGTGAACACGCCAACCGAGAGGCAGTTGATGATGGTCTAGAAGGAGGACAACCGAACACATCATTCGAGAAGCAAGCGGTGGTGGTTCGGAAGTCCGAAAAGCAAACACGCCAACTGAAAGGCAGTTGACGATGGTCCAGATGGAGGACAACAGAAAACATCATCCGAAAAGCAGGCAGTGATGGTTCAGAAATCTGAAAGGCGAACATGCCATCTGAGAGGCAATCGGTGACGGTTCAGAAGGAGGACAAACGAACACATCATCCGAGATGCAGGCGGTGATGGTTCAGAAATCTGAAAAGCGAACACGCCAACTGAGAGGTAGTTGGTGACGGTTCAAAAGGAGGATAAACGAACACATCATACGAGAAGCAGGAGGTGATGGTTCAGAAATCCAAAAAGTGAACACGCCAACCGAGAGGCAGTCGGTGACAGTCCAGTGGGGGGACAAACGAACACATCATCCGTGATGTAGGCAGTGATGGTTCTAAAATTCGAAAAGCGAACTCGTCAACCGAGAGGCATTCAGTGACGGTCCAGAAGGAGGATAACCAAACACATCATCCGAGAAGAAGGCGGTGATGGTTCGGAAATTCGAAAAGCGAACATGCCATTCATGAGACAGTCGATGATGGTCCAAACGGAGGACAACCAAACACATCATCGGAGAAGCAGGCGATGATGGTTTCGAAATTCGAAAAGCTAACACGCCAACCGAGAGGCAGTCGATGACAGTTCAGTGGAAGGACAATCGAACACATCATTCGAGAAGCAAACACGCCAATCGAGAGGTAGTTGGTGATAGTCCTGAAGGAGGACAACCAAACACATCATCTGTGAAGCATGCAGTGATGTTTCGGAAATTCGAAAAGCGAGCACGCCAACCGAGAGGTAGTTGGTGACAGTTTAGAAGGAGGACAAACGAACACATCAATCAAGAAGCAGGCGGTAATGGTTCGAAAATCTGAAAAGTGAACACGCCAACTGAGAGGCAGTCGATGATGGTCTTGAAGGAGGACAACCGAACTCATCATCCGAGACGCAAGCAGAGATGGTTCAGAAATCTGAAAAGCGAACACGCCAACCGAGAGGCAGTTAGTGACAGTCTGGAAGGAGGACAACCGAACACTTCATCCGAGAAGCAGGAAGAGATGGTTAGGAAATCCGAAAAGCGAACACGCCAACCGAGAGGCAGTCAGTGACAATCCAGAAGGAGGATAAACGAACACATCATTCGAGAAACTTGCGGTGATGGTTCGGAAATCTGAAAAGTGAACACGCCAAACGAGAGGCTGTTGGCGACGGTTCTGAAGGAGGACAACCTGCGACCATGTTGGTGGAACCCCTAGGCGCGGTTCACCAAACCTTACTCTGGTGTGCGGAAACACACTGGGAGGTCCGATACAGTCATGGCGAAAATGATGAATCCAGAGGAAGAGACAAGACTCGGAAACACCAAAGGGAAGATAAAAAGGATAAGGAAAGGAGTCGCTACCTAGTCTTTTAATGGAAAGACGAGGAAAACCAAGAAAACACAAAAAAGGCAGAAAATAAACAAGATGCAAAGATGCATGTGTGATCCGTGCCTAATGGAAATTGCAAGATTAATGCGAGCTAGAGAAAGGGTAAGGATTCTGGTTACGCATAAGGAAGGGGTTAGGCACCCCCATGCGCCCGAGAAAACTCGGTCTTTCTAGGTTTCCTACTGTCAATGGTCTGCTAAATGCGTGCTTGCTTATTCTATAT
>JAMKQA010015067.1:0-25112 GCA_024699735.1 Posidonia australis
ACCAGATGCACAGAAAACCACCCACAACCAAGAAACAACAGATTATCCATTAATAAACCATTAAACACAATATTACAAATAATACATGGTTTATTATAAAAATGGATAATCAGGCCCTAATGTTACAATTTGTCCTTCTTATGGAATGCTAATATTCCATTGAAAATTAAGCTTTTTCATTTGTTGGTTTGTGAAGACAAAATTCTTTGCAAATCTAATCTTCTTATCAGAGGCTTACAATTGAATTCCTTATGCATCCTTTGCACAATTAATACTATGGAAGCCACTAACCATTTCTTTCTGCATCGTCCATATATCTCGTTTATTTTGCAATTCCTCCTTATTAGCTCATCTGACTTTTTCTTCTCTCTCAGTTTTGATTTATTGTTTCATTCTTCCAAACATACTAGATTCAGACTTAACCATATCTCATGGTTTATTTTATCTGCTTCTCTTATTTGGTGTGTTTGGAAAGGAAGAAATGATAGAATCTTCAATCTTAAGGTGTCTTCTAGGGTGGCTATTCTTTCTAATGCTTTATCGTTGGGCATTTGGTGGGTAGGTAACTACTTTAAGCAATTTGGGGAGGATTTGATTGCCTCAGCTAATCTTGAAAGAGTTGGAAATGTCTGGAAAGGCACCAATATAGAAATTCCTCCTATGCAAAACCTCACCTCGGAAGAGGTTGCTACCTCACCAATCTAAACAATATCATCATCAAGGTGGCAATTCGGAAGAGGTGCCCAACCAGTCCAATTCCTCAATGACGATTCTCTGTTGAACAACTCATATCAACTTGCTTGAAGACCATTTTCAACACAATTTGTTTCAATGCCTAATTTGTGGAATGATGCTTTTGTTTTGAATTTTCCTTTCAGGTTTTGGTTTCTATTGCTTTACAAGAACCATCAGTTGCTTTAGTTTTCTTGTATCTGATGCCTTCCATCATGTTTTGTATTTGATAACCACAAGGTGTTCTCATCATTAGTTCCTTTATCTATGAAAATTTAACCATTTCAAAAAAGAAAAAAAAAATCCTCTACATGTGTACTTCACGAGAATCCTCTACAAAGTTCACAAAACTCAACAGCCTAAAAATCCCTTCCAAATAAAAGATTCCAATCCCCAAAGAAAATCGCGCAAAGTACTAATAAATCCTTGCAGAAGATGATAGAAACACATAAAAGAAAGAGGGGAATGAGTGCTTCAAAGCTATGGACCCAACTAAAAAGAACCTCCCAAAACCTAAATCAATCTCCTCCACTACCCTCAAATCCAATCTACACTTCACAACATCCCATGCCTCGAGATGGTTTGAAGATATACCTTTTGTCGCATTCGAAACACTCCCAATGTTCTTTCCTATGCCCCCTGTGGAACAATCCTTATACCAATTTCCAATCTCCAGCAGTCGACATAAAGAAACTCCTAGCTCACTGCCATCGTCCCAAGCACTTGGAGCCATTTCCCAAAGGTGCAACGTTAAAATTGAGACGAAATTGATTAATAGAAAAGGAGGCAACTTGACACCCAACAAAATAAGCCACCCTATTAACGAAGTTTGGCTCAACACTAGTCCCAGTGACTGTTTTGAAAGTTGTCTTTTTACCAAGTGATTATGTCAAAAATATCCAAAATGAAATTTAGATTTACCACATCACTGTTGTTTACCCCATAGAAAATCAAGAAATCATTGGTGTATTGGAGATAGGCCACACTCTTCACACCACTAGAAGGACAAAAACCATGCAAGAGGCCAGAATCAATCTTTTACTTATATAAACAAATATAACAATTTTTTTTAAAATAAATTTATTTACTTATATAAATTTTAATTTAATAAGAACTAGAATAATAATATTACAATCTACCCTTAGAAGAAAACGAGTCATGAGTTACAAGATCTTTAAAGTAAGCTACTAATCTTGCCACATTAGAAAGGATATAAGGACCAATAAAAAGCATAAATTTAGAAAAACACATCCACGTAATTTCTCCAGCATAAGCAATTCTGAGCTAAATACGTTTAAGTAGTAACGCGATGAATGCCAATTGTCCATGTGATAATAATGCATAAGTATCAATGAAAAACGAGTGAGGTAGACATACATGGTCGTAAGAGTTGTAGTCTTTGCCTTTGGCAAACTACCAGATATGTTGTTGTTACCAAGAAACCTGAATTACAAGTCAATAACTCAATAATGTTATAACTTCACGGATCATAAGCCTGTGACTAGTATAAAAAAGAGCTACTATTTTCTCACAGGGATGCAAGTCCATCCATATTGAAAAGAGAAGGTGGAAGTTGGCCTGCTAGATTATTGAAGCTCAAATCCCTATCATAGTTTGGATAGAAAAAAAAGATGTTTTCACCTAGTTAATATCAAGAGAATACAAATAAAGTAAATTATAACAGCACCCGCTTACAAATACTCAAGTTTCTTGTAATCTCCCATGTCAGATGGAATGGTGCCAGAAATTTTGCTGTTTCTCAGAACTCTGAGCAAATATATACATGTTGATGAGTTCCTATGAAAGTTTAAGAAACAAAAGCACTTATGGATTTAGTTATGCAATCTTACAAGAGCCGCAAGGACTTCATATTCCTGATAAATGCCAAAGATGAACTCCCATTTGACAAGTCACCTAAAATCCTAAAGAATTCTGACAATCAGAAGTTGATCGTAGTCTTGGAAAGTAAAAGCTTTAATTGAGACAAAAAACTCAAAGAAGCTTGACAATATGAAAAGAAATAGATAAGACCATAAGTAGATATTCTACTATATATTCATATATGTAGAAAATAAGAAATAAAAATGTGCGCTGTTAGAATTATATTAAAGCTAGTTCTTTGAAAGAAGAGTTTCTTACAATTCTCTCATTTCAACAAGATTAGCATAACGGGAAGGAATCGGTCCATGGAAGGAGTTTCCTTGAAACATCCTGGATATCAGAATTACCAAAATCAGAATCAATTTCGAAGAGATTCCAAATATACAAGAAATTAGTTCCTCCATTTTCATCTTACAGGACTACAAGATTTGTCAAATGTCCAAGAAAATCTGGTACTTTTCCACCAAAATTATTGTCACTTGCCAACCTGCAGCGATAAAAATATAGTGTTAGGCATCTTCTATGTATTTTGTTGATTGAGTCCATACCAATAAATCAAAATAGCAAAATTACAGGATTTTCAATTTCCGAAGTTTCACAAAAGTTTCAGGAATCACGCCACTAAAACCGCAACTGTCCAAATACCTGTCAACAGAGCAAACTATTTAAGGATGACAGAATTTTGTTGTAGAATGGCTGTAAACAAAACAATAATTTGGTAACATAAACCATATCTGCACTTGCATTTGTTCCACATTTGTCAAGTTTCCAATCTCTGGTGGTAATGAACCGCTGAAATTGTTAATCCCAATTCCCCTGTAGAAGGTGAAGCAATTAACCTCGAAGCAGTTCAATGATATCTAAGATGTCTTAATTTCCGGAAAAGATTGATCATATCTTACAGGGAAATAAGATTCTTAAGATTCCCAAGCTCCTTTGGAATGGTTCCAGAAAATAAATTCCTTCCTATGCTCCTATGGTGATCACAATCACAAATTTTCAGAATAAAACTTCAGATAATCAGAAACCATTATGAAGAGAGCTTACAGGTATTTCATGGATGTAAAATTGCCAATAAATGCTGGCAAAGGTCCTCTCAGGGAATTCCTAGCAATTTGCCTACACCAAACAACAGTGGAATAAGTGAGAAAATTTTGCCTACAATAAATACTCACATACATTTTAAGCGCATTTGATATTTCCGAATACCTGTTTACTTACAGATTGTTTAGATACTTAAGATCTTTGAGCTCATTCGGAATTGTCCCCACAATACCTAAGTCATACGCCTTCCTGCGAAGCATAGTAATGGGTGACAGCATCTAATTTACAATATGAATAATTTATATCTAGCTGTCTTCAAATATATGCCATCGATGAACATTGGACAATAGAGGATTAGACCGAAAGGACATCATACAATCTGATTATGTGGCAGGTTGAACGATTGTTATAACTGCAATCACATAAGATAGCAGGGTTGAAGTTCACATCATCATCTCTCTCTTTTTCATCGGCCGTTACTGCAAATCCACTGCAAAGATCACCACTAGTGTTCCAACGGAGCCTAGACATCGAGGACGAGAGATTCCACTCTCGAAATATTGCATTCAATGCTTCAACTGGTTATAACAATGTAAAAAAAAATAAAAAAATGCAAATAGTCAGAAACGATATATATCAATTAACCATTTTGGCAAGAAATATAACCAGACGTTGTCACATAATTAAGCATTGGTGATTTGCCATTTTCTGAAATTTTTTAATTTTATAATGAGAAAAGCTATATGTTTCAATTCGTTTCTTCTCAAGAAAAATACTATTATTTAAATTAAAATTAAAAAATTAATTAAATAAAATAATTTTAAAATTTCCTTTCAATCTGATGTACTTATCAACATTGATTTGTCATTCATCTTGATGTTTTAAATTGGTCTAGTCTAACATTGTAACACTTAGTTTTTAAGGAAAATTTCAAACGTTTTTTTTTTTTTTGACTTAAACCTGTTTTTCCCTTAATCTGAGATTTGTCATTACACTTAGTTTTTTGTAGGGGCAAAAGATCATATGCCAACTGCCACAATCGTTGCCGCCAACCATCATTAACATGACACGACCACATTGGTTAATTGCAAGGATACACCGTAATAATGACGAATGATGATGCTTTTATGCATCAAAGATACAACCTGAATGTATCATACAAAGTTGATACTGAGGTTCTGAATATCAATTGTTAGGTTCTATTTTATATGGGAATGACTTCACACTTACTTCACCATGTCTTTAAAGTGATATGGGAATGTTGATTTCCTCCCTTAGCCACTTTCCTTGTGTAAGAATTAGATGGCAAACCAGAAAATACGTACCAGTGGCAAGCTACGGACAAAGTCTCTCCCTTCAAGATACTTAGTTGTGTGAATGCATCCTTTCATTTATATGGTAATCACTTTTGTAATCAGCACATCTTTTAACTATATCATATACAAATCACTTAACTTTGTTAAGAAATCATTGATATTATTCTAGATCACCTTATTTGGACTATAAAATAAGTCCTACAGGGGCGATAGGGGCGGAGGTGGGGAGGTCCTTCTTTTTAAAAAAAACCCTACTATAAGTAAATATTCGCAAAAGAAAAAATTCAGGGAGCAATGTAAACTACCCACTTAATTTAAATTTAAACTTTACTATACTTTTAATATCATTCAAATTTTAGAAAAGTTTAAGACTACGATACAAAATTTACAAACAATCCCCTCCCCTACACACATGTGCCAAACCTCTACTAAAAATCCACTTGAAAGTTATATGTAACTTGATAGACATGTAGCAAGATGTAGTTGAACTCGTTATCAAAATAATCCTTTCACATTAGAGCATCATTATTATGTGGATATTTTTATTGTTGCAGTAAATTCTATATTGCAAGAGTTAAGTAATAGAATATTTCCTGAAAATTCAATAAAGCTCTTTACTCTAAGTAGTGCTTTTGATCCCAAACAAGGTTTCAAATCATTTAAAGTTAATAATTTTTGTAAGTTGGTAAAGAAATTTTATCCCCAACACTTCATAAATTAAGAGAAACGACACTTAAGTTACTAATTATGTCATTATGAGCATAATATATTTCATGATTCTCAATTTGTAAAATTGATGACACTTTCTCAACTTTGTCGGATATGAGTGGAAATCAAGAATTTTCTTGTAAATATATAAATCCATTTTGTGTTAACTCTCTCAGCTTCAATTTTAACTACTAAACGAGCATTTTCAACGATGAAGTTTATTAAAACATGATTTCGTCACAAGATGAAAGATACGTTTCTTACAGATTATTTAGTTACTTATATTAAAAAGGAAATTACCAAAAACATTAATACTACTACCTTGATTAAATTTTCCATTGATGTAACTAAGTGAAGGGCTCAACTTGATGAAGATTAAAGTTAATTGAGATTTATGATTTTATTTTTTGTAAATATCCATGTTTCAACATTTGGATATACTTATGGATATTTATCAAACACTAAATTTTCTTTTTGGATTTGCTTTTGTAAATATCAATGTTTTTTAACAATTGGCTATAATTGAAATTGTAGATATTCATGTTTTACTGATCTATTTTTGGGTATTTTATAGAAAAAGAGAAAGAAGACTACATGTTGTTTTTAAAAATCATTCTTATTTTTTTAATAATTTTTTATTATATGTAGTAGCATATATAGTACAAAAAACACCCCCCCTCCTCTTGGTTTAATTTCTAACTACTTAACTGCTAGTCTTGTGTCTCATCTCATAAAAAAAAAATGGGAAAATTGTCCTCAATTTCTATAGAATATGAAAATTCAAACCTATTCCAACTTGGATTACAAGTAAATACAAGAATTACACAAAAATGAAAAAAAAACAAGCATCCTTTTGTCGGTAGAACTCATCATGACTATCTAAACATCCTTTTGCAACTTCTCAGAAATCTATTTGGCCTACAAGATATGACTAGGCCAAAGCTTACCAAGTTGTAAAAGTTTTTGTTTCTTTTAGTACTTAAGCCTGTTTTTGGGTATTTTAGAGAAAAAGAGAAAGAAGACTACATATTGTTTACAAAATCATTTTTATTTTTATTAATATTTTTTTATTATATTTAGTAACATATATAATACAAAATACCACCTCGCCCCTTCGGTTTAAGTTTTGACTCCGCCACTGCTTTTGTCACTCATTTCACTAAAGAAAAGGAAAATTGCCCTCAATTTCTATAGAATATGAAAATTCTAATCTATTCCAACTTGGATTACAAGTAAATACAAGAGTTAACAAAAAAAAAAAAAAAAGCTTCCTTCGTTGGTAGAACCCATCATGACTTTTAAACACCCTTTTGCAACATCTCACAGTTCTACTTGGCTTAGAAGATATGACCAGGCCAAAGCTTGCCAAGTTGTAAAAGTTTTTGTTTGTTTTGGTACTTAAGTTGCCAAGTGGTAAAAGTTTTTGTTTGTTTTAGTACTTAAGCCTATTTAGCCCAATGAACCATCTAGATCACTGGAACAAGTAATTCTTAGTATTGAGCTCAAGAAAGACAAAGATGGCTATATTGTGTTGTGGAATGGGTAGGTCGGAGGAGAATAAGATGAGATCGGACTCCACAGGAGAGCTCTCCTTTTTTCCATGCGATGCTTTTATTTACAGTAGTGAAGGAACGAGAGAAAAAGACGGGGAAGGGTAATGCTCACGTAGCTGTACGTGAAGGATGCTCAATACTCGTCGATATTGCTAAATATATCACAGAGCCAAGCTTGTTAAGGTGTCCAGGGTGAGTACAAGAAGGAGACGTTCGTGTATAATATACATATAGGAGTTAGGCTTTAACAAGAAAAAAAACCTGCACGATGCATAGGAGGGGAAAAAAAAGAGAAAAAAATATAAAAACATGTAAATTTATATTATATGGGGAGAGCATTTACCTAATGTAAAGGTAGAATCAAAATAGAAATGTTATAAAGAACTTAATTATGAAACATAAATTATTTACTAATTGTTTCAAGCTAAGAGATGTATGGTTTGACTAATAATTAAAATAATTTATAAATTTTTTACTTTGCTTAAGGAGAGAGAGATAAAAAATTATTAAAAGGTAATGAACAAAAGAAAATGAACGATGAATGAAATGAGTTGTAATAGAATCACTTAGAGAGAGAGAGATGATTATCTTTATTTAATAGTAAATAGAAAATAAATATAGAATAAATAGGAAAAATGAACGGAGGAAGAAATGGAAATATCTTAATAACAAACATCATAAAATCATAAAATTAGAATAAACATCTAAAATAAGGGAATGACAATGGCATAGATGGTAACTTAATCATAAAAGTATATTTTATAAATTATTAATGTAAAAAATTGGAAGCATAATGGGGATTCTTACTCTCACACACACACATGTGCATAAAAAAAAAATAGTTTTTTGAAATTTAAAAAAAATAAAATTAGTGAAGCCAAAAAAGAAAAATAAATAAATATAAGAAACCAACATGAATACAAAACCAAAGAAGTAATCACTCATTGGATTCAATAAAATGAATATACAATTACAAATGAAATAGATAGATCCCACATAAATGGAATGAATGGATCTACATAAATAGATTGAATAGACCTACATAAATAGAATAATTAATGGACCTACATAATGAGATTGAAATTAAAATGGTTGTTGGAAAAAGTTGACCCTACATAATGAAATTTTAAAAAATAAAAATAAACTCAAAAAAAGGAGAAAAAAGAAAGAAAGGAATTCACCTCTCTCACTACTTTTAACTAATATCTTCTTTTTCTCTCTTTTAAACAAATAATGCATAGTAGATAGATTGACAAATGTTCATGAACTACCTTGACTTGGTTTGCTCTAAAAGGAATATAATAAAAAGGGAGGAACACGTTGGTTCATCATCATCTTCAACTAGAATGAGTTGGAGACACAAACGCAAGTCTAAATCTTAACATCCTTCTTTGATCAAATAGAAATAAAAAAAATACTTTCTTTTTGATCAAACAATTAACTATTTTGTCAATATTCTCCACATAGAAATGCAATTCTGTGAAGAAGATGACAAAAGATGATAAAAAGAGAAGAAGAAGAAGAAGAAGAGAAGAAGAAGAAGAAGAAACACGCATACCTTCTATTGAGTCTGTGGTTTGGGCTATTCCTTGGAAGAATAGGGTTGGAAGAAAGCATAGTGCTAAGAAAGTGATGAAGGCTGGAGCTCTAGGAATGATCCACATCTCTGAGACGATCTCTTCTCAGTGATACAACGTTAGTCTGAGCACTCTTTTATGGGAAAAATTACAACTGTCAAACGTCTGTTTCATGCTAGCTAGCTCCATCTTCCTTGAATGAAGAATTTTCCTCCAACAACTTGCACTGTCCCTCCCAATTGACCCAGTCCCATGCTGATTTTCGTATGAAAGTTGGATTCCATTATCCGTCATTTAATACTTTATTGACAAAAACAAAAAACTTTGACTTCTTATATGTGGATGGTAGTGAACAACATCTATGAATCGATGGATGAGTTTCCTAATGTAAAATATCAAGAGTTTCCAAGTCTATGAAGTGAAGCATGAGTTTTTGCTTTTGCAACGACTTCTAGTTATCACTACAAACAGACAAATAACTACATTAGAAACTGAACTTTGGGTTGGTTTGTCTTAGTTTTTTTTTTTTTTGAATAATCTAAACAATAAGTGGTACATGGTTTTTTCCAATGGAAAAATCATATTTGATAAATCCAGAAATATAGTTTTTTTTTTGGCGTATCTATAGGCCTGCTATGAAAAAAACCCAAACCCAACCCTTTTATAGGACTAATAAAATCACACACCCTTACAATATCTACCATGCTTTTGTTTCGTTTTGCTGCTTTAGCTTATGATTGGACAACTGGTGCCCAGTTTATGCTTTCCCTTCTTTAATTTATATTTACAAGTTCTTTTGGAAATCCTACACCACGTTCCTTTATGTTTATTTCTATTTACAATTGTCAAACGTCTGTTTCATGTTTCCACCCATCTTCCATGAACTAAGAATTTTCATCCAAGAACTTGAGCTATTTTTATTTATAGTAATTGTACCTCTCATCTTCAACGCTGACCATACCACTCCATTCATCGTTAGGAGGTGTGATGAGAGGTTCCAACAATAGTTGTTGTGGTCCTACGAAATGTTCCTCAGAGTTGATCATTCATTTTCATTTGCAACTTCTCATTTGAATACGGTGGCGTTTGTGATATATCACTAAGAATTTTCATCCAACAACTTACATTGTCCATCCCAATTGACCTGAAGTAGGATAATAAGTAAAGAACACAAAGATAATGAAATTGAATTACAATTTGATCTAAAATAACGAAGATAAACTACAATCCAATCTTCACATAATTAGAATTTCAATCCAAATTACAAACAATACTTAATAACGAAGGTGAATTACAATTCAATCTTCTTGTAATTGAAACTTTAATTCCAATTACAAATAATACTCAATTTCAACAATTATAAAATAATATCATTAATAATTATTAATAAATATGTAGTTCCTCTCCTTAAATAGGAGAAATACATAACAAACGAAAAGATACAATATCGTTAAAATATGTCAAGATAATATCCTAAGATAAAATATCACTAAAATATCTCAAGATAATATCCTAAGATATAATATCTCTAAAATATCTCAAGATATAATACTCCCAAAATATCTCAAGATAATACAAAAATAATATCCTACAATAAAATAAATCCTAAGATAAAATAAAGTCTCCATCCATCCAATGAGGACGAAATCGACGTCTCACATAAGTATGTGACGGATAACAATCTCCATCATTACCTTGCCTCATGTTGATTATCATTTGGGAGTTCTTGGATTCTACATTTCTTTCCTCTTGTCGAATTGGGTAATCGTCATTTGATTCTTTTTCAACAAAAACATAGACTGATTTCCTTGTATGTTTTAAATTTTTTTAAAAAAAGTCTAACTTCCTTACATGTTGTACCGGTAATTTGACTTGAATTATATCTAACCAAATTAAATTATCATTAAATCCATCATCTATTACCTCTATTTGTCGGGGGCAAGCATAGATGCTCGTTACCCCCTCTGTCCCAAAGGCCCCAAGATTTCCGATGTGCTCATCGACAACCATTATACATCGTGGTTTTCGTTGAGCACAGTTCAATATCTCCCACTTGCTCACGAAGATCAAGTACTATATTCTTTTACACACTCCCACTATCCATGAGATGTATAAAATTATTTTCTTTTCCCACTATTCGTTGAAAGTATAAATTTTTATTTCCACTTCCATTATTCATGAGAATGTTCTTTATTTCTATCATCTATGAAAATGTTCTTCAATCCCATCAAGCCAATAAACTTGATGAATTTTTCCACTAGAATCCATTTAGTCAAAGGATCAGCAATCATATTCTCTATGGGAACATAACTTAATTTTATTTCCCCTTTTTCCATAATATCACGAATATAATGATATTGTATTTCAATATGTTTTCTTTTTGAAATATTTGCACCACTATTAATAAGACTAATTACAGTTTAGTTGTCACAATATATATTTATTGGATCATTTATCAAATTAAGGTTTAAATTATTTAAAAATCTTCTAATCCAAACGGCATGTGTGGTTGCTATACTACAGGCAACATATTCAGCTTTTTATGTGTATTTGACTACACATCCTTGCTTTTTACTGCTCCAAAACACAATACCACCTCCAAAGATGAATAAGTGTCCCAATGTGGACTTTCTATCATCTTTGTCACCACAAAAATCTACATCTGAATAACCAAACACTTTAAGTTCTTCCGCTTGATATGTAAACTTGTGGTGCAATGTTCCATTTATATTGTAATATCTAGGCCCAGAATAGGAAGACTGCGTGTAGGACACATAGTGGGGACATGCGTCTGACATGCGTGGGTCTCCCAGGAGATTTCCAGAATGATGTAAGCTTGTACCCATGCATTTGTATTAAAAGTGAATGGGATATGGGTTTCAATGCTTGATTGTGCACTCTTCTCTTTAGGTGTTTATCCCTGAACGTTGTACGCCTACGTATGTTAGTATCCTATACCTTATACGTATATGTATGCTTCAACAGTGACCGCACAGTAGTTTGCCATCTTTTACGATGTAGCCATGCCCAAGCATTGTCGCTTTTTTTCCCTTCCCTACAGCGACGCCATCCGAATCTCACCATGCTTTGTCAGTGATTGATGGCGGCTGGAAAGTGACGACG
Organism: Posidonia australis; assembly: GCA_024699735.1. Lineage (NCBI taxonomy): Eukaryota > Viridiplantae > Streptophyta > Magnoliopsida > Alismatales > Posidoniaceae > Posidonia > Posidonia australis. The sequence goes on from JAMKQA010015067.1 coordinate 11,935, forward strand.
GACCAGGGAAGATAATAAGGGAGGAGAAGGGCTGGCATGGGAGGCATCCAGAGAAGAGAGAGAGGGAGAGGAGGACCCCGAGTGGGAGAGGGAGAGAGGCGATTGCTGGAGGGAAGGAGATCGCTGAGAAACACTGAAGTGCTCGCTGGAGACGAGAAGAAACGTTGGCAACCCATCATAGAGTACACGATCCCTTCCTCCTCTGTTTTTGTTAGTTTCCATGCGTAATCTTGGATGCAAATCAAATTAAAAACCATGGAAATGAGTAGATTGACATGAAATCTAGGATTGGTAATGATCCAGTGAATTATTGGGAATTATGAAAGATTTTCTTGTAATTTTTTCTGTATATGAAGCTACAGTAACTTTTAGTAATGTTCTGAACTTCCTGATTTGATATCTTGAGAACCACATATCAGATTAAGATGAAACTTATCCCAAAATGTAGTAGACTCAAAATCCTTCAAGATGAGTATTTATGCGTATTTTTGCAGTGGCCAGAGATGAGTCTGCCTGGAACTCCCAAGTGGGGCTATTCTTCTGACAACTTGATCTAGGTTTAATGTAAATGCGTGGACCGCGTGTCGAATGTGCGGACCAGACGCGCGGACGAGATGCGAGGGTCTCACAGGCATATTTCCCAGAAAGGATAAAACACTTAATGAAAATTGTAATTAGTGGAAAATATGGTTTTAACCCCTAAGCAAATATTCTAAATAAAAGATGTTAAGAAAAGATGTTTTAGAAAGGAATGCAATGGTTTAAAAAGAATGACTCTTCTTTAAAAGAGATTTAATCGGAATTATTTCTAGAAGAGAATATTGGTTTTTCATAAAAGCATTTCCTGTAATAAGAAAAGTGATTTCAGAATGAGTTTTAGAAAGATACTTCAAAAAAGAATTTCAGAAAAGATGTAGGTTTTCTCAGAAAAGAATTTCAGACCAGAAGCATGTTTTATAAAAGAAGATTTTAGAGTTTTTAGTTGGCCTTAGGTGAGAGAGACTGAGAGCCAAAAGTGCTAGTGCTGGCTGGGTAATGTACTCAGTTAGGCAGGTGGTGTTAGGTAGGCTAGGTGAGATAACTCGAGAGCTTGTGATAGGCCAAGAAAAGTCATCGATGCTTGTAACACTTTGATAGATTAGAGAGACGTCGTGAGGAGACATATCCTTGTGCAATGAGAATAAAAATGAGGAAAGAAATAGTAAAGCCCGTTGGCCGGGACGGTGATATGCCCTACATAGGGACGTTCATCGTGGTAGTATAGGAGATCGAGGTTGTGCCTCCTTCTTCGATTGTGGCTAGGTCACCCCTAATCAAGGTGACACCAGAAAAGAGATTTACAGATTTCAATTCAGGTTTGGTTTGAGACTAGAATTGAGATGTGACATCTAGGCCTGATTATCCATTTTTAATTGTAAACCATGTAATTAATTGTAATATTGTATAAATGATTTATTAATGAATAATCTATTGTTTCTTGTGAGTGTGAGGGTTTGGTTGGCTTTCTGAGCACCTACTTGTCTTATGGGATCAATGTGGAGTCTGGCTTGAGGATGCGCAGTCACCTCGATTTACGTGCCTATCTTTTTTTCTTTTTCTTTCTTTCTTTTTCCTCTCTCTCTCTCTCTCTCTCTCACAAGCCCTCACCATCTCCATCTTCTTATTCCTCTCCCTCGAAACTGTGCCACCACAGATGGCAACTTGTGCCTCCCCATCCCTTCCGACATGATGGACGACCGATGCGACATATGGAGGAGGAGGAGATATAGAGTGAAGGAGGCTGAGGGAAGAAGAGGGGATTGAGCAGGAGAGGAGAAGAAGGAGAGAAGACGAGCCAAGGAGCCTAAGGAAGAGCTGAGCCGTGTGCGCCGTCGTCGTGAGCCGCTGGGGCCACGCTGGAGTGTGGTGTGGTCGTCGGAGTGCCATTGGAGGTATGCAACCTCCTTCTATCCTCCATTCTTCTCTTACAGCATGATATGTTAAATGTATGAAAATGAGAATAAATGCATGTAAAATCGTAGAAAAATGATAGCATGGATGAAAATATGATACATAACATGAACATGTAGATATCATGCGGTTAGGATAGAATTTGGTGGATTTATGAGGATTTTAGGGATGCATGCTACAATAGTCGTAAACAAGCTTTGCCCCTTTGTGATTTTCGTGGATTGTATGATGATGGATTCATGAATGGTTTGAGGGGTTTTGAAGTAGACTCAAGGGTCTACTCCCCGTGATTTATCTATGATTTATGATGCATGTTTGAGGGGTCCATTGGAGACTCCCGTTTCTGACGAAATGTGTAGTTGGAACAGGGGAGGTGTTCTGGACACGGGCAATTCAACTTGCCGAACTGGGTTTGACATGCCAAATTCCTATCAAATTAAGCCAGAATACCTGATTTTAGTAGACCGAAATCACCTGGTTGATCGAAAATGTTCGGTATACCGAACCAGGGATTTTCAGTATACCGAACTTGGTTTCGGTCTGCCGATTTTACCCTAGCCCTGATATATATAAATGAGAATAGAAAATGGAAATAAAAGGTTTTAAATGGACCATGTGCATGTGTTAATGGTGTTTTCCCCATGTAAATGTCATGGAGAAATATAGAACCCAAATAAGTAAATTTGGAAATGATTTTGGGTTTGAAATCCTAAGAATGAATGAAGTGATAAAATGTGTGGTTTTGGACATGGGACCCAATTTATGATTTTAAAGTATGATTTTCCATGAATTGAGTTGGAACCTCAGTAGAGGGTCATGTGTTGCATGGATGGATTCCTACAACGAAAAGAATGAAATGGAAATGGTTTTGAAAAGGAAAACTCAAGAGTTTTGAAAATGAAACACTAATAATGTGTCGTGGAATCACGGGAGTTGGTGTCAACAATGTGGTAAGAGAATGACACTCCAAAGAAACCAATTGTCAGATACAACCGTAGTTGCCAATGTGGGACCACGAGGGGATGGTGTTAACAAATTGTAAAACGTCAATTGTAAGACATGACTGTGATCACCAATGTTTGTGACAGTGTAGGCTGAGCTTGGGTTATTGAACTTAGTTGTTATGGTCACTGATGGGATGCCAGATAAAGACGTATTCCCGTGCATATATTAAAAGAAATTGAAGCCGGTTGGCCAGGGCGGTGTCCTCCTACATGGGGAACTTCACCACGGTAGTACAAGGAGGTAGGGGAAATGGTGTCCTCACCTACTGCTTGTGTGCCTAGTTACTCGTTATCAAGGTAACATCAATAAAGAAAAGTGGAAATGAATAAGAAAGTGTGTGGTTTTGTGAAATTGAAAGAAATATGGTTTGGCCAGGATTAGACTTGTGAATGGTCTTAAAAATCCTAGAATTTAATAAGAATTGTGTTTTAACTAGTTACCAGCCAATGTTATGGTTTTGGTTTGAGCCCTAAGAGGCATTGTGTTTTAGGCTGAACCTAGTCAAGTATGTGAATTTCTCAAAATATGAGAAAGGTTTTGAAAAAGTATAAAAAGAAAGAAAAATGAGTTTTGAGAAAGAATGTGGTTTTTGAAATAAATTCCAAATATTTCAAAAAAAAAAACGAAAAGTGAATTTTGAGAAAAGCATAGTCTTGGGAACAAATTCCCATGTGATTTCAAAAGAAAGAGAGGATGATGTTTTAAAATGGGTTTTCAAAAGAAAATCAAGTTTTTATAAATCAAGTTGTATTTTTAGTGCTTTTGTCGAATTTGGTTGTTTGTGTGTTTGGGGCACATACTGGGTGACTTAGATGTTACTCATGCGTGCTTTGGTTGGCTTTTAGGTGCAGGTCATGTGCAGTTGAGTTCCGACACCGGAGTTGGAGCTTCTAGTTGGACATCGTTTCCTAGAGGTGAGCCTTAGTTACAATTATTTAATTATTACTGTAATTAGTGTAGTTTTACTTTTGATATTGTGATCTTGGTAGCGTGCCCAGGAGCAGGGCGTTACAGCTTGGTTTTGGTTTCTGAGTTTTAGCCAAATTCTAGTCAAGAAAAGAATAATATTTTAGGACTAGTTCCAGCTAGATTTTGTGTTTTTACAAGATTTAAGATTTACGCTGGAACCTAGTCTCAGAACAGTTTTCCAGAGTTATGTAGAATAGAGCATAGTTTTCAGAAATGAAAGTTAGTTTTGAAAATGCATGATTTCCGAGATTTCTTTGAAAAAAGCTTTCTTTGAATTTAGCCAGAATTTGATTATGACCCAGATTAGAGTTTTATAGAAAAGTTTTTAGAGAAGATAATAGAACTTGAATTGGAAACAAACTATGGGAGCCTTAGTCATTTTTCTACTTTTGTTTTCTTTGGGGCACGTACTGGGTGACTTAGGTGTCACTCATGCATTTCATCAGTTGATTTTTTCTTAGGTGCTGTATTAGAGTGCAATCAGTTTCTAGTCCTCGAGTTTTGGGAGTCACTAGCCGCACACAGGTCTGGGTAGTAGTTAGTATTGAATTTATTTTAAATACTGCTCTTGCAAATTTAGCAGACTCAGACTTAGATTTACTTTGTCGTGGCGTCCTGTGATTGTAGGGTGTTACAGAAGTGGTATCAGAGCCTAGGTTGTACTAAGTGCATCGACTTAGTGGTGTTTGGATTAACGGCTCCAAGAGGCTACACGAGAAGATGAATTGCACCTAACTTTGTGTGTGTTTGTTTGTGATCATAGTTATGGCACCGAAAGGACTAGGCCGTGGGCGTGGTAGGTCATCTGCGTCGGGGTCCGACGTAGAACAAGAGGGAGTCACTTGGAGGGATATGAGGCAGGAGCTCGGCGAAATGATGTGAGGACTCGTTCAAACCATAGGAGGTGGCCACAGAGACAAGGCAAAGGGTGCTCCACGGATCATGCAGTTCCACCGACTAAGCGTGCTTGCCCTAGATGACCATGGGAAATCGGAAGACTATGAAGCCTAGCTTTTAGAGGTGGAGAAAATCCTTGAGGGCATAGAATGCCCAACAGAGAAGTGGGTTCGGCTAACCACATTCCAGCTTAAAGGCGGAGCCAACCAATGGTAGTGGGCTACCCACCACACTAAGTTCCCCAACCAAGATTTGTTGATGATTACCTGGGAAGAATTCCAAGAGGTATTTTATGAGAGATTCTTCCCCGAGCACGAGCGGGACAAGTTAGACAGAGACTTCTGGAATTTGAAGAAGGGAAATATGATAGTGGCAGAATATGAAACCAAGTTCCACCGTCTAGAATAGTTTTCTCAAGCCATAATCACAGAAAAGAAGCGAGCAAAGAGATTCATGGAAGGACTTCACCCAGCACTCAGGTCGAAGGTTCTTGGATTCCGGTGCCACACACTAAGTGACGCAATAGAGTTAACAACTCGTTATAAAGATGAGCGTCGGTTGTTCCAAGAGGAGTACCCCAAGGATTAGGGGAAGAGATTTTCTCAGCGACCATCTGCTTTAGGCACACCTAGTTCTGAGAGTACAGGGAGCTCAAGGAAGAAGAGAAAGGAGCGCACTAAGACTAGAGAAGGGCGCAATGTTGTTGGGAGAAGTAGTGCTGGATCTAATCAGATTGGTTCCATCAGTGGTGCAAGAAGAAGACCCGACCACGTTTGCAAGAGAATGGGACACTTTGCGGCGCAGTGCAAGTATCACCAACAGGGGATTAGCGACGTGGTCTGCTACAACTATAGAAAGAGCAGACACTTCCAGAAGACTGTCCCAAGCCTCAAGAGACTGCTGCAGAGGTGCCCCATCAGTCGACCACGGGGAGAGTCTTTTCCATCACTGCTCTAGATGCAGATTCCTCAAGGGATGTAGTAGAAGGTAAAGAGCAGTAGAGTTTGTTATTAGTATGAATATGTATATGAGTGTTGTACTATGAAATCTCATGTACTTGGCACTTTTACCTATAAAAATTATGGTTATGTTGTGTGTGTGTGAATTAGGATCTTTTGTTGTGGCTGATCGTATGGCCCGAGTCCTATTCGATTCAGGAAGCTCCTTTTCTTTTATTTTTTAATCATTCACGGTTGAGATTGGAGATAGACCAGTTAGGCTAGCTTTCCAACTTGATGTGGTGACTCCATTGGGAGAACATAGCTTAGCATGGAAGTATCTAAGATCAGTCAACATCCAGCTGGGAGACAAGGATTTTTAGGCCAACCTTATTCTGATGGATATGGAAGAGTATGATGTCAATTTAGGGATGGACTGGCTAGCACAACATTCAACTATGATAGATTGTGCCAAGAAGAGAGTATTAGCAGAATGCCTAGGCCAAGGATGGTGTATGATACAAGGGGTGAGGCCAGGAGAACCTAAGAAGGTAATCTCAACTATTAAAGCCTACCACCATCTAGCTAAGGGATGTGTGGGATACCTGGCCTGTGTGACGGTGTCTACCTCACCAGTGTTTGGGGTACAAGACATTCTAGTGGTACGAGAGTAACTGGATGTGTTTCTAGAGGAATTACCAAGGATGCTACTACATAGAGAAGTGAAGTTCATGATAGATTTGATGCTAGGGTCAGGTCCGATTTCAAAGGCCTCATACAAAATGGCACCTATCGAGCTGAGGGAACTCCGTAGGCAATTGCAAGAGCTGATAGACTGAGGATTCATCGGCCCCAGTGTGTCATCTTGGGGAGCATCAGTATTATTCATCAAGAAGAAGGACATGTCACTCTGGTTGTGCATCGACTATCGGATGCTGAACTAGACTACCATCAAGAATAAGTACCCGCTACTTAGGATCGACGACTGATTTGATCAACTGCAGGAAGCGTCGATCTTCTCCAAGATTGATCTGAGATCCGGATACCATCAACTAAGGATCTAAGAGACAGATGTGCACAAGATTGCCTTCAGGACCTCGTATGGCCACTATGAGTTTCTAGTTATGCCATTTGGACTGACAAACACACTAGCAGCATTCATGGACCTGATGAACAGGGTATTTAGACCTTACTTGGACCAGTTCGTCGTAGTTTTCGTAGACGACGTATTGGTTTATTCTCTAAATGTAGAGACCCACCAATGCACTTGAGAGTCATGTTGGAGACATTAAGGCAGCACCAGTTATATATCAAATTCTTCAAGTGCGAGTTTTGGCTAGAGGAGGTGGCTTTTGTTGGGCATATTATCTCAAAAGAAGGCATCAAGGTGGACCTAGCAAAAGTGGAAGCTGTGAGCAGTTGGGTCAGGCCAAAGCCAGTAACAGAGATTAAAAGTTTTCTCGGTCTAGTAGGCTATTCTAGAGATTTATCCAAGACTTCTTAAAGATTACAGCACCATTGAACTGATTGACAAGACAGGAAGTCCCATTCGTATCGAATCGGCGGTGCGAGGAGAATTTTACCGAGTTAAAGAATCGCTTGGTCACGGCCCCCGTGCTGACTTTACAATCAGGAAGTGGAGGTTTCATGATGTATAGTGATGCCTGTGGGACCAGGTTGGGGTGTATTTTGATGTAGCACGGGAAGGTAGTAGCTTATGCCTCCCGACAGTTAAAGGATCACAAAAAGAGCTACCCCACCCATGACCTAGAGATGGCAGTAGTGGTGTTCACTCTGAAGATTTGGAGACATTATTTGTAGGACGAACAATTTGAAGTCTTCATTGACCACAAAAGCCTGAAGTACATTTTCTTGTAGAAGGATTTAAACTTAAGACAGAAGAGATTGGCGGAGTACATCAAGGACTATGATTTTAACCTTTCGTACCACCAGGGTAAAGCGAACGTGGTCACAGATACACTGAGTAGGCGCACCCCTATCATGGCCAGTTTGATGATCAAGGAATGGCACCTGATGCAAGAGCTAGTCGAGTGCAAGCCATGAAAACGATCTCAGGGAATAGTGAAGACTCTATTGGCGAACCTGTCTATTCATCCAAAAATGGTAGAAGCCATCATCGCCGCCCCACAGTTAGACCCCTTCGTTAGGGATACCTGGCAGAAGCTAGAGATGGGAACAACGCCTCATTTCTCAGTTGGCATAGACGGTGCGATGATGTATGATCTCCAGCTGTACGTGACTCAGGTAGAGGAGATAAAGAAGAGTTTGCTAGACGAGGCTCACCGGTCTAGGTACACAGTCCACCCAAGAAGCACTAAGATGTATAAAGACCTAAAGAGAAATTTTTGGTGGCCTGGGATGAAGAGAGAAATAGTAGAATTTGTGGCAAAGTACGCAACTTGCTAGATGGTTAAGATAGAGCATCAGAAGCCCGAAGGAACTCTGCAGCCCTTGGATATTCCAATCTAGAAGTGGGAGCACGTGTTGATGGATTTTGTCACAAGAATACCCTAAACCAAAAGAAAGAATGATTCAGTCTAGGTAATTGTCGACCGACTCACCATGTCAGTGCACTTTTTGCCTATGAGGATCAGTCTTCCCTTACCGCAGCTAGCAAAACTGTAAGTGTCAAAGATAGTCAGGCTTCATGGGGTCCCAGTATCGATTGTGTCTAACAGAGACACCAAATTCACATCTAGATTTTGGGGAGCTTTGTAGGAGGTGTTCGGGACAGTACTTAACTTCATCACTGCCTTCCACCCCCCAAATAGATGGTTAGACCGAAAGGATGATCCAAACCCTAGAAGATATGCTACAGGCTTGTATCCTAGATTTTGGAGGCAACTGGGAAGATCACCTGCCGCTGATAGAGTTCACCTACAACAACAGTTATCATGACAGTATTAGGATGGCGCCATATGAGGCACTGTATGGTAGGCCATGTAGGACACCCACCTAATGGAGTGAGGTAGGTGAGCGGCAGCTTGTGGGACCAAAGATAGTGCAGCAGTATGAACATAAAGTAGATCTGATCAGAAGGAGATTGCTTGCTGCATTGAGCAGACAGAAGAGCTATGCTGATTGGAGGCATAGGCCCTTAGATTTTGAGGTGGGAGACTTCATCTTCCTTAAAGTGTCATCAACCAAGGGTGTGGCGAGGTTTGGTAAAAGAGGCAAACTAAGCCCTCGCTCCATCGAGCCATATCAGACCATCAGAAGAGTTAGTGAGGTGGCATATAAGTTGGATCTACCTCTAAAGCTAGCTAGTGTGCATAGTGTCTTCCATGTGTCGATGCTGAGGAAGTGTTTGGCAGATGCGTCCTAGGTAATCCCAATACAACTAGAAGTGCTTTAGCAAGACTTAACAATGACAAAGGATGTCGTACAGATATTGGACAGAAAAGTGCAAGTCCTAAAAAAAACTATTCCTCTGGTTTTGGTTCAGTGGCAATACCATGGAGTAGAGGAAGCAACTTGGGAGCGTGAGTCAGACATCTGGGCATGATACCCCCACTTATTTGGTTAGATGAGAATTTCGGGGACGAAATTCCTTCAAGGTGGTAGGATGTAATATCTAGGTTCAGAATAGGAAGACCGCATGTAGGACGCACGGTGGGGACGTACGTCTGACATGTGTAGGTCTCCCAGGAGATTTCCAAAATGATGTAAGCTTGTACCCATGCATTTATATTAAAAGTGAATGAGATATGAGTTTCAATGTTTGATTGTGCACTCTTCTCTTTGGGTGTTTATCCCTAAACGTTGTATGCCTATGTATGTTAGTATCCTATGCCGTATGCGTATACGTATGCTTCAACAATGACCACACAGTAGTTTTCCGCCTTTTACTGTGCAGCCATGCCCTACCATCGCCACGTCTTTTCCCTTCGCTACAGCGTTGCCACTCGAATCTTGCCATGATTTGTCGGTGATTGACGGTAGCTAGAAAGTGACGGTGGACCAAGGAAGATAATAAGGGAGGAGAAGGGCTAGCGTGGGAGGCATCTAGAGAAGAGAGAGAGGGAGAGGAGGACCCTGAGCAGGAGAGGGACAGAGGTGATTGCCGAAGGGAAGGATGTCACTGGGAAACAATAAGGTACTCACCAGAGATGAGAAGAAACGTCGGCAACCCATCACAGAATACGTGATCCCTTCCTCCTCCTCTATTTCTGTTAGTTTCCATGCATAATCTTGGATGCAAATCAAATTTAAAACCACCGAAATGAGTAGATTAGCATGAAATCTAGGATTGGTAATGATCCAGTGAATTATTGGGAATTATGAAAGATTTTCTTGTGATTGTTTTCGTATATGAAGCTATAGTAACTTTCAATGATGTTCTAAACTTCCCAATTTAATATCCCGAGAACCACATATCAGATTAAATTGAAACTTGTCTAAAATGTAGTAGACTGAAAATCCTTCAAGATGAGTATTTATGTGTATTTTTTGTAGTGGACGGAGATGGGTTCGCTTGAAGCTCCCAAGTGGGGGGATTTTTCTGACGACGTGATCTAGGTTTACTGTAAGTGTGTGCACCACGTGCTGAATGCACGGATCAAACGTGTGGATGGAATGTGCGAGTCTCATAGACATATTTCACAGAAAGGATAAAACACTTGATGAAGATTGTAAATAGTGGAAAATATGGTTTTAACCCTTAAGAAATTATTCTGAAATAAAAGATGTTAAGAAAAGATGTTTTAGAAAGAAATGTAAAGGTTTAAAAAGAATGATTCTTCTTTAAAAGAGATTTAATCAGAATTATTTCTAGAAGGAAATATTGGTTTTTCATAAGAGCATTCTCTGTAATAAGAAAAGTGATTTCATAAAGAGTTTTAGAAAGATACTTCAAAAAAGAATTTCAGAGAAGATGTAGGTTTTCTCAGAAAAGAATTTCTGACCAAAAGCATGTTTTTGAAAAGAAGATTTCAGAGTTTTTAGTTGGTCTTAGGTGAAAGAGACTGGGAACCAAAAGAGCTAGTACTAGTTGGGTAATGTACTTAGGTAGGCAGGTGGTGTTGGGTAGGCTAGGTGAGATAACTCGAGAGCTCATGATAGGCTGGGCAAAGTCATCGATGCTTGCAACACCAAGACAAATTAGAGGGACATCGTGAGGAGACATATCCCTATGCAATGAGAATAAAAATGAGGAAAGAAACAGTAAGGCCTGTTGGCCAGGACGGTGATATGCCCTACACAAGGATGTTCACCATGGTAGTATAGGGGATCGAGGTTAGTGCCTCCTTCATCGATTGTGGCTAGATCACTCCTGATCAATGTGACACCATAAAAGAGATTTACAGATTTCAGAAACAAGTTTTGTTTGAGACTGGAATTGAGCTTGGTTTTGGTTTCTAAGTTTTAGCCAAATTCTAGCCAAGATAAGAATAATATTTTAGGACTAGTTCCAGTCAGGTTTAGTATTTTTGCAAGATCTGAGATTTAGACTGAAACCTAGTCTCATAATAGTTTTCTAGAGAAGCTTTCAGAAAAGAAAGTAAGTTCTGAAAATGCATTATTTCCGAGATTTCTTTGAAAGAAGCTTTCTCAGAATGTAGCCAAAATTTGATTATGACCCTGTAACCATGTCGACGACAACCTCGAGATGATTTCGACGCGAAAGGCCAAAATACACGAGGGATTGGCGAAGTTACGGCAAAAACAATAAAAATAAATATGCAAATGCAGGAGTCGCCACATAGTCTATTAAAATGGAAGACGAGGAAAACCATATAAAGCATGCAAATTATGCAATGGAAAAGTAGGTCATGAACCATAAAAATGGGTAAGGATCCCTGTTACGCACGAGGAAGGTATTAGGCACCCCCATATGCCCGATAAATCGATCTTCTATTGGTTTCTCTTTTGCTTATGAAATATCGACTTTTCAGCCTTTGCTATACGCCCGAGGGCGATATGTCATGCCATGCTAATGTGTGGTGTCTAAAATATAGGTGCATGATGTGTAGGGGTGTGTCCTAATGCTCAGAAGTATCACTCATATGTCGGGTCAAGCATCGATGCAAAGGTATTGCATAAATAAGATCAAAGATCTAAAATCTCGAATGATTTCTCATCCTTGCTTTGCTACATGCCAAATGCAAACTAACATGCATGGAAATGGTTAAAAGCAAAGACATGCCTCCCTAGTGTATCAAGGAAGAAAAACCATGAAAACCCAGAATCAAATCAAATCGAGGAAGCATGCTAAAAACCATATGAAAATCTACTGTGTGCTACTGAAAACAGGCGGATGCGCCTGTTAGGTGCGTCAGACTGGTGCGTCAGTCTGATGTGCCACCTAGGTGCTTCTATGTGGGCCAGAATGATGTGCTGAGGGAAAACAGAAATTCATACTATACCAAATCGTATGAAAACGCATTCTGAAAAGTCATGCCATATAAAACCTTTCACAAAACTCAAAGAACATGCCTTAAAAGCGAAAGAAATGCAAATGCAATATCTATGGACCTTGTGCTCAAGGGCTGGTTGCCTCACACAAGACCACACTCTATTTAGGCTAAATGAAATAAGCAGGATTCAGTCATGCCACTGAATCATGGGCTGATGCACAAGGCTCTCCATGTTGGAGTAAGGTGCAATCAGTCTACCAGATTTTGACCAAGGACTGAATACCCAAAGGGAGAAAACAACTAGAAAACAATCTTGTTTAAAACTGAAAACATGCATGCAAAACCATGGAATATAAAGAGCAAGTAATAAAAGAACTGGGCTCAAAAACATTCAGCAAATCATGCAAGCAGATATGCAAAAATGAATGTTCTATTCTCTAATCAATCTGGTGCTCCTGCATGGGGCGCCAAAGTGGGGCGCTGGACAAGTGTGCCGCTCTGGTGCGCCATATAGGTGCTCCCTAGACAATCTGGATCAGACTGCAATCTGATCCAGAACTTGACCCAGAAAGAAGATGGGTGATTTATGCTAATGCAGGTTGATTCATGCAAGTGTTAAGAGCATGATGGAATGCATCTGCTCATTGCTATCTTATTAGAACATGATGATTAGTGGGTTCATGCAAAAGATTCAAGCATGGAACAAAAGACCCAACATGACATGCTATAACCACGATCATATCTAGAACATAATAAAGAAAAGATTGCTCATGCAAGTAATGCAGTGCCCACTAGAAACAAACTAAACATGCTATAATCAAAGCATAGATTTACATGCAGGGTATCTTGCAAAAAGGATAAATAAATTAGAGCAAAATCCTCATGGTGATATAAAAAGAATCAGACCTATCATGGAGCTAATAGCATGCTATCCCATTGTAAAAGAACAAGAGGTTATTTGAAAGATAAAGGGCCTACCTTGTCCGAGGTGGATGTTCCTTCAAGGAAGAAAAGAAAGACCCAAGATAATAAGCTCCCAGAT
>JAMKQA010015068.1:0-26522 GCA_024699735.1 Posidonia australis
GACTTAGATGTCAGTCACGCGTGCTGTGTGTTTTCAGGTGCAGGCCGCATGCAGCCAGTTTCCGGTGCAGGAATTGGAGTTTCTAGCCGCACATCGAGATCCTAGAGGTGAGCCTTGGTTACAGTCCTTTTGTTCTGTAATTTGTGTAATTAGGCTTGGGATACTGTGTTTTGGTAACGTGCCCGAGTTCGGGGCGTTACAATGTGTGGATGGGATAAGGTTAAGGTTACCCTTGTCGCTCAGTTTCTTTTCTATGTAGGAGACAACTTTCTTCTTTAGCTGGTACTAGGTCTTGAGTCCTTTATAAGCTTCAGCATGTTGATTAAGGTTGTACTTCTAGAGTACATGTAACTTCCATGGATCTGGAGAGATCTCCAGGTTATCCTGCCTAGTTAGGCAGATCTTCCTTGGGTGTTATATCCTCTGCTTGAGAAGTACCCTGGATAATATTTTAGCAAGTCTACTTAACGGTTTAAGTAGTCTAGATGTGCTCGACACTCATCAATCATTATTATTATTGTCCACTTTATTGCTATTATTTAATCTAACCTAGTATTCAAAGAAAATGAAAAAACAAGACGACAAAAGTAGAAATCAATGTCTTATTTACAAGTTTTTGAAAAAATAAAATGACCATGCCCCTAGTCGAGCTCAATCGACGCTCTTACTTCCCTTCCCATATGGTGGGGCTTACCTGTGGGGTGGTTGTAGGAGCCTACTTTTGACGTTGGAGCTTCAGGTGGCGTATCCTTCAGTTTTTCTTTTGGTTTGCGCCAAGTCCGCGCCTTTTCAGGGTCGTTGTCTGACTGCTCTTGACTTGGTTTTCCTATTAAATGTTGAGGTGTCGGTGGCGCATTTTCTAATTTTTCTTTTGGTTTGCACCTGATCTTTGCCTTGTCAAGGTCATGGTTGGACTGATCTTGACTTGTCTCCTCTGACGTGCCCCTAGTGGACTGGTGTCTCTACGAGGATTCTCTCAAGCTTCCATTATGACTATTGAGGTTTCCTCGGGTCCCTTCCATGCTGATGCATTCAGTGATGCCCCTGATGGGCCTACTTTTTACTGTTGGATCTGATGGCTTCGATGAAGTCTCTTCTCTGGCATGGTTGCTTGGGGGTGTTGGCAAAGTAAGTTGACCATGAAACACTCCTCCAGTGTATGCCTGTACTTTTGATGGTATGGGCAATACTTGGATAGATCAGCATTGGGAGCATTTGGGGTAGGCACTGGAGGCTGTATGTCTCCACTCTCTACTAGTATTCTATAGGAGTCGGAGAGTGGCTCTGGAAGTGACAGATAGTTCTGCCTCTTGGGTCCATGATAGCACTGTGGTGGAGGAATGGCATTGTATTTCTTTTGCCTCTGTGTTTGCCCCTATTGGGTGTACACTTGGTAGTTTGGAGGCTGCTAGTATTGATACCGAGGTTGCTACTATGGCTATGTCGGTTGCCCCTTGTTTAGCTGCTGATATGTTGTTGGCGGCCTTTAGCACTGGACCAACTGTCTTTGGTATTGCATGGGCTAAACTAACTGACCTTGGCACTAGACTAGCTGATTCTGATTCTACGTTGTGACTTGAGCCATACTGCCTGTGGTGCCCTCATGTGTGTAGCCTAAGGTCTTCATCTTGCTCCTTCCATTGTACTCTAGGAATAATAGATCCTCTTTGTTGTGAAGGACCCTTGTGGCTTTATCGTACAACTGAGAGGACGTTTGGAAGTCACCCATTAGCAAGTGCGCCCTTAATGCTCCAATGGTGTTCTAGTCTATGATTTTGACTACATGGTTTTCTGGGATGTAGTATTCGAATCTCGTAGCCATGTACCTCCACCTACTGGAGAAGGTGATGAAGTCCTCCTCAGGTTTCATCTTTTCGACAAGGAGGTCTGCAATCGTGGGCTTGTGTTGGATGCAATGGGCATATTGTTGTAGGAACTTGTCCAACACAAACTTGAAGTTACTGAGGTTATAGGCAGTGAGCATGTTGAACCACTTCAGAGCTTCTCCTTCCAAACTCTTAAAGAAGAGGTATATTGTCAGCCCATTGTTATGTTGATAGGGCAAGGCATCCGTGGTGAATGTAGCTAGATGGTTTTGTGGATCACCTGTCCCATCATACTTTTGCATTTTGTGCATTTTGTGCATTTTGAAACCCGATGGCAAGGTGAAAGGTGGGAACTTAGAAGAGTCAAAGCCAACTAGTGCTTTTGAAGTGACCCTAGCTTCTACGAGTGCTTCTGATATCATCCTCTTGTTGTCAAGGGTTGGAGTGGCTGATTGCCCTTGGCCTTAGTACCCTTGAAATTGTTGAAACTGTTGTTGTTGAGGAGTACCATATTGTGGAGGGTAGGAGGATTGAGCCAAAGCATGAAGGGGTGGAGTTGCCCCTAGGTATGGATTTGAATGGTAGCTTAGTGGGGATTGTATGGCCAGCTAGAAGAAAGGTTAGCTGAAGGTGTAGGGTATTGTACGGAGGGATGTGTTAATGGGCCTTGTGTTGGGAAATTAACAATTATGCTCAGTGGCATCGTGTACATGTTTCCCATAAGAGGTGTGGCTAATGGGCCTTGGTAGGTGTTTAGGAGGGAGGAACCATGAACATTTGGAATTTGTGGGCCAGAGAAAATAGAATGGGCCATGGTCCGATGGGTTTGGTTGATTGTCCCTTGAGGTAATGAGTGTGTAGTGATTGACAAAGGGGTACTCCACGACTGGGCGTAACTCATCCCTCCCCTTTCAAGGTCATATGAGTGACCTTCATATGAGATTGGGGCATTAAAGGACCCACGTTGGCTTGTGGAACTTCTTCCCTAAACCCTAGACGTTGAGGCCGTTGGTGTGTAGAAAGGGTTCATGTAAGAATGGTACGCTTCTGCCATCTCTAACTGACTTCCTTGATGGTCTTCTTACAAATGACTAAAAGAAATGAAGAAAAGAAAAACTACAAACTCTACATAATACTACGCTGTATCCTACCACAAATGTTTAGGAATGTAAAAGAAAATATAGACTCGAATGCAAATAAACACAAAGAAGATGTTTACAACTTTATTTATCTAATAAACTAAAGACCCAGGACTGTATCTATAACCTTGTAACCTGTAAGCATTCAATCATAGCCAAACCACCCTACAAACAAGGCACCTAGATTAATTCTACTTGACGTTGCCTATGAGGGAAGCGCTAGAACTCATCGCTGATCATATAGGCGATGAAGAAAGTTGTTGGTCAATCAGGCTGCATGTGCCTTTGGTTGGTCTAGCAACCCAGATCTGTCCTGGACTGACCAGATGGTCAAACAAACCTAGCTACACAATCAAGTTCTAGGGAAAAATGTAGATTTTAATGGATTTGAAAATTTAATTAATGGCTTAATTAACCTGTGTTCTCTCAATCAGGTAGGTTTCTATGGCAAGGGTGAAGCCAACTTCAGGACACTAGGGTCTCTCAATGGGATTTGGCCTCTTCAGTACCACTCTTTGACCTTCGTTAGGGTCCATTAAGAGGGCTTAGATTACGGATTTGTCTCTCTAAAGAGGGGCCTACAACCTAGGTTTCTGTCCTTAAGGGTTAGTCCTAGCAAACCACAAAGAAATAAATAAACAAAAAATAGCAAGATATCAAGCATCTACTAGGGCTTATTATAGACTCAGGGAGAGAGATGGAGTCAGAAATAACCACTTAGGATACTTTAGGTTCCCTAATCTAATAATCACAACCAATATAGAGCATGGTTGAGCAACTGGCACTGGCCCGATTTACTCAGCTCGGTTGATCAAACTAGATAGAAAATCCTAAAGAACTTTAACGTTGCTATCAATTAGATAGTTTCCACCGTATTGGTGGACAGAAAATAGACCTAAAAACAGATTAAAAACTAAAAAACAAGTGGATAGGAATTTTTATCGTTTTTCATGCACACATATCGGTACTACAAGCTAAGAAAAACAACACAAATGAGAAAAAAACCAAAAGCCTACAGGAATACACTCTAGACTTTTAGTCGCCTAGTAGAAAGGCACCTGACCATGTCGCCTCTAGCTACAACATCGTGAAATGGCACCGTATACATAGTCAGTTGGATATCTAGACCCCTAATCACTAGAAAAAACCCAAATAAAAGGTCAGGAGTGTCATGAAACCCTATGTGTGTGACCCCCATACTGAAAACAACACCTAAATCTAAAAATAATTAAAAAATAACAAAAGGAAAGGGAAGAACGCTCACGTAACATGGGGGTTGGCTTAAACCGATCCCACTGTGATTGCCAAAAATCTATAGATGTGGATTTCAGGGTGATGTTGGTGTAGATGATGTCATGTTCACTCACGTCAACACCTTTTGTTGTAATCACCACTTGTCCTTTGCTTTCGCTAGTTGACAAGACACCTTGTGGGAGTTATTGCAGTCGATGTGATAGATGTGGGTTCTCGATTCACTGGATCGACGATCGGATGTCGTTCAGTAGCCTACTCGTGCTATGTAAGATCCTTCCCTTCAAAACAAACAAAAAACAAGACACTAAATTAGACTAGGTGTAGTCAATAAATTAGAAATAGAAAATAGACATGATGAATGAACGAATCTAATACTAACTGGGACCAATTCCTGGCATGCATATGCCATTGGCTAATCTATGTCATGCAATGGATTTATGTAATAATAAAAAAAATGCAAGAGTTGGAAGATACTCCCTTCACCCTCGTACACCGTGGATTGGATGAAGAAGTGAAGGCCTGGACGGAGCTGCAGAGGTGCGTTTTGGTTAGGAATGGGACATGATCTTTGGGATCTACGATTCTCACAGGATTTTGACAGGGTTTTGCCTAGGATTTCTCTCTCTAGACAACTTCTCCCTAATTTTAGAAGGCTTCCCAGAACTCACGATCTGGGGGTCTATTTATAGGCACGAGGATGTAAAATCTCGTTGAAAAATGGATTATGGAAGCTTCTAGAAGTAAAAAATTTGAACACGAGATATTTTGATCTCGTTGCTCATGCCACCAACGATAGATATAGATATGTCGCTTCAGTGACCGGCGATAGCCTAGAATCTTCTATTTTTCCACCATGGGAAAAATAGATATGGATATCCTCAAGGGCTTGTCGCCGACTTCATAGGCGCTGAACTCTAAATATCTCCTTTCTTAATATATCTTCGATTCAACAAATATCTAGCAATTGTAAACGACTCGTCTTGATATTTTCACACTCTCTCGAAATTGCTAGAATATTCTAGAAAAGATTTGAATTCAAAATTAAAATCCAAATTCAAAATCAAATTCAAATTTGAAAGATAAAATTCCTAATAATTACGAGAATAATGTTAAATATATCTATAACAAATTCCAATCTCGTAATTAAATATTTGGAAATTAAGAACATGTTGAAATTATCATTTTAAATTATAGATAATTCTTGCATTTAAAAAGTGATCATTAATATCATATCTCGTTTTTGATCATGATAAAAATATATGATATTAAAATCAACGTCATCCATTCTTCTAGAATTTTCTAGGATTACCTAGCATTGATAAAGATTTATAATAATACTCCACAAATAAATATGTGCTTAGAAAATCCTAGAAATTAGAATAATCATGGGAAAAATTATGATAATATTTATAAATATCCCATATATTATATTAAAGCTTAGGATGACAAATTATCTAAAGAGAGAAGTCCAGGATGTCGGGCGCTTGCTGAGTTGGCACCAAAACACCTTGTCGCCTATTTGAGAGGCAACGGGATATGTCGCCTACTTACGAGGCGGCTAGACGTGTCGCCTGTTACAAGGGAGCCATCTTGGTTTTTTGCATTTTACCTCATGTATTTTATGTTAAATCTACAAAGATTCCTTAGAAGTCCAAAAAATACTAAGATATCGTATGAAATAATAAAAACATCTTCTTTACGTTCAGAGTATTCAAATCTACCACCAATTTGAGTAAGATGAGAGCATTAGCTCTGCCACGGCTAGCGACTTATACCAAAACATTCAAGGGACTCAAGCCTCAAGCCTATCACCAGCTTGAGTGGGGTTAGCTCTGCCACAACTAACAATCTTGAATCAAGTAAAATAAAGAATGTCTTTAAGAAAAATCATGAGACTTCTGGAAAATAAGTCAAAGATCCTCAGTCCTGAGATCTAGGGCACCTCAAAGGTTCCTATTCTAGATGACTCTAAAAAAAACGAAAATGGAATATGTATAGGGAGTAGGGGTGGTTGTGTAAAAAATGACCAATTTTTCCTAGAAAATATCTATCAGTGCGTTAAACACCTGTTTCTGGCAATCTACGTTAAACACTTGTTTCTAGGCGTTCTACGTTGAATGCCCCAGTCTAAAAATCGAGGTTTTATCTATGACATGCATGGCCTTAATTGGGAACTAATTTGATTGCATCTTTCCTTGGGTTATGTAAATAACTACTCAAATCTAGAGCACATCTATTGGAAAAGGCTTGAAAGAAGTGTTTGTATGTCATTAGCTTACTGTAGACACCCCAGTTTTGCAGGGTTGTCAGTAGTCTTCTCTGGGATGAGAGTTTTGGTTGTTGGACACCCTACCACTCTCATCAAAGCCAACCAAACTCCTTAACCCAACATTAATACCTCAGGCTCCAGCCCATGCAAGCCTACAAGCCCATGCAAGCCTACAAGCCCAAGCAAAATTTTTCAAGCCCATGCAAGGCGATGTATACAAGCCCAGGCAAACCAAATCCCACCCAATAATCCTCACTCAATCTTTAAAAAGCCTGCCATCTTCACATGGAGAGAGAAGAGAGGAGACAAACAACTCTAAAACAACCTCTAACAACTTCAAAACAATATCTAACAACTTCCAACAACCACTAACAACTTCAAAACAACCTCTAACAACTTCAAACAACTTCTAAACAACCTCTAACAAACTCCAACAACGTCAATCCTTCTACATAAATAGGTCTCTTCTACGTGTGCATGGGGACGTTCTCTTCTTTCAGGTGGAAAAACAAAGCCTCTCTCTCTCTCTCTCTCTCTCTCTCCTAGTTATCCATTTTGATGGCCCTCGTTGCCTTCTTCTCTTCCAAAAAAAATAGCCTACCATTCTCCTCCTTTCAACCATAACCCAACAATAGCCTACAACCTCTCCACCACCTCCCTCTCATGTCCACAGTAGCCCCCACATCTCATCTTCCTCACTCCTTGTGACCTCCACCAACCGTAGCAAGCTCCAAACTCCAACGTCATTGAGCCTTAAGCTAAAGGAGACGCCATCGCCGGAGAAGACGCACGCTACAGGTAAGCTTTCTCACCTTCCTTGCATGTACGCATCAGGTTATCCTCCACTAGGCAGCCCTTCCTCCTCCTCCTTCTCCAAACCCATGCAGCCCATGCAACGGAAAGAGGGAGAGAGGATAAGCACGTAAGAGGAAGAGAGAACAGCCCAACCATTTCTCTCTTTTCACCTCATCTCCAGCCCCTCTACTCAACCTCCATGTGAACCCTTAGAATCGACATTGGTAGTCTTGCACTAGGATGAGGAGAGGAGAGAAGTTTGCAGGTTGATTCTGTTAACGATTAAGTAGGTCTCGATGGCAAATTGGGAAGGCGAATCCTATTGATAGATATTGGAGGTGAATCATTGAAGCGAGGCTTAATGGCAACTTTGGGTGATGGAAATGATGGATGAGGATAGCAAGCATACTTCACCTGGGTCAGAACAAGCATTGACAGGGACCTCATCTCTGTTCTCATTTTACTTTCACCATCAGTACATATACACATTATTTATGCATTTATTATTGCACATTATTCTTACATATACTCGTGCATATAGTTCATGCATATCATACATACATCTCATGCGTGTCCACATATATATTCTCATGCATATTGTCTTCGAGTGTATTTCTCAGGCATATTCATGCATACCAAGCCTATATTTCATGTATATTCTCATGCATATCATATAGTATTTGGTGGTTTCATTTTGATTTTGTTTTGTATTAGTTTTACATCTCGCCCTAAGGGCGCACATTAACCGGCATGAAAATGCCAACATTAACCCAAATGCGAATTATTTTTCTCGTTTGACTTTCATGAGCATTTGATGTTTTCCGTTGTTTTGCATCGGTTTCCTCTCCAAGTATTCCTGATTTTTACTTGACTTCCAATCACTTCAGGGTGTACATTAATTGGTATGTAAATGCCTACATTGTCCCTTGGATTATTTTCCTTATTATTTCTCTCATTTTGTGCAATTTACTCGGAGCTTTCTTGCCTGATTCTCGCATTCACATTTACATGATTTCGAGCATACATTTTAGGGTTAGACAAGCATACATCTACATTTCGACACAAGCAAGCGATTAGCCAAGAAAGACTGATTTTCGAGCACATGGGGGTGCCTAACACCTTCTTCATGCGTAACAAGAATCCTTATCCTTTATGTGGCCCATAGTAGCTAAGTGTTGCATCCGTTAGGCATGGAGCACACGCACATTCATTTATTTGCATTCATTTGCATCATTCTCATGCATTTTGTGGTTTTCCTCGTCTTTCCATTAAAAGACTAGGTGGCGACTCCTTTCCCTTATCCTTATTTTCTTTTTTGTGGTGTTTTCGAGTTGATGTGTCCTTTCTCGGATTCATCATCTTGTCGTGACCTTATCGAGACTTTTCATTTGTTTCCACGCACGAGGAGTTGGGTGGTTTCGCCAACATGGTCAGAAGAACTGGTGACTTTACTGGGGATTCTAGATTCTAGCTTTCGTTTTGCCACTTTTCGCTTGTTTGGTTTTTGTCCTTGATTGTCTTGCTTCACACTTGTTTGCTTGTCACCTTTACTTACATTTGCATGCTTGCTTCTTCATGCATTTTCAACTTGTGTGTTTTCCTTTTACACATTTGCTATGCCACTGCACTCACATGCCATACTACTTGGTTTTTGCTGTGATGAATGTTTTCTTTCTCACAATCATGTTAACACAACACTAGCACATGCCACGATAATGCATTTTGTTTGTTGTATGCTTATTTGCGTACCATGTTGGGGTGTCTTTTTCTCCTTTAGCACTTTGCCATGCTTAGGAAAGTAGAGGCATGTTTTCCTCCCTTTTGTTTTAACTTAAAAGAGACAAACTCACAGAAAACAAATAATAAAGAATAACTAGTGTCAAATTCTCACTTTCTCCCTCCGACTTAATAAAATGCAAGTAAAACACACAAAAGCATATCGCATGAATGATCATCTTAGAAAGCATGCATCTTGTCCTCTCTTGTGTCCACCCATAGTCTACAAAGGACTGTACTGGTTCCCTGTTCTATGGCTTCGATGTAGGACGTGTTGCCATTCTGTCCCTCCTTGTCTGGAGTCTTGTCGGTGTTAGTAGAGGGTACAACTCACTATTACTATAAGAGTCGAGGCCACCAACGCACCACCCGTTCACTGCCCGAGCTATGACCAGCATTTAGAACGGGAACCTACTTTTTGACCGGAGTCAAATCCCAAACCTATGAGTGCGTCCCATGTGGACAATCCCATGTGGGACATGCATGATGAGAGAGCACATTCTAGGACATTCATATGCATTGTGTATCATTCATGCAATCCTAATAACTTGCATTTGTCTTTACGTCTTTGTTCAGGTTTTGACACCTAATGTTCTTGCCTATTCACTATAGGTAGTTGGGTGCAAGGTCTTAAACTGAAGCTCAAGCGTCTCTATTGCGGGCGGCCTTCCTGTGGTCTTTCTTTCTCCTTTTTTCTTGAGATGTTTATCACTTTTGACAATAGCTCGTCCTAGAACTCGTGCATGTGTTCCTCTCTGTGGCCCCATTCATACTCGCTCGCGGTCAACCATGGCCTAACCAACTAGTGAGCCTCTTGCTGTTGTTTTGGAGGAGATCCCTAGTTCAGCTCCCCCATCTCTCACTTCCTCTAATTCTCCTTCTCTCCATGAATTCCGCTTTAGGGTGAAAGGGGACATTGAACATACTTTGAAGCATTGGTAGTCATTCGCCGCTGAGGAGCCTATCACCGAGTCTACCACGGTGGCCACCACACAGATTCCAAAAGTGCTACCAGATGCACCCCTTTCCTTGGGCTTTCCTATTTCAAGAGTTCAGTCGGTTGTGGCTACTTCTACTGTAGGGTCTGTTCCACTCCTACTCTTGCCTCTTGACTCATCTATTGGTGAGTCTTCTACCATGCAAGTGCAACATCTAATGGCTCTCGCAAAGAGACTACAGGGCATGGCTCTCTATCCTAGTCCTATCTCTATCCCTTTTCCCCTAACCCCTAAGGTTCCAGTGCAGACCACCTTAGCATTACGGGCTCATCCCACAGAACTTCCACCCTTGCCATCGCTTCAACTCTTCACTGCTCTAACGATGGGGGCGTCATCTCTACTTCTTGCACCTTCACTACACTTTGCACAACATGTGATTCTGCCACTTGGTGGCTAGCCATTTGGACTAGCTAGAGTGTAGTATGCCTCAAGCCAGTTGCCTGGAACAATACCAGTGCAGCAGCTGTTTCTCCTACACTTTGCATCTTATACAACATAGCATGCAATCCATTCATTCCCTCTACATCATATTTAGGCTCCTCCATGCATGACATTACTACACGTTGCACCTTCGCATGGGTATGCTGGACCTTATGCATCGACACCAAGAGGTGTTAGGGTGGATCTAGAGGAGCGCACATGTGCGACCCATACGACATACATGGCACCCGCTTCAGCTGCTCCTATCTCGTCAACAGCAACTTTAGATGCCCTCCTTGCTAGGATCCACAATTTTGAGAGAGCACTTTGTCAAGTGCAAGGTGGGGAATACCAGTCCTACCACTTCTGGAACCTTTGCTACTTTTCAGAGGCGACACTCTCCTCGAATTTCTACATCTTGGAATTTGAAAAATATAACGATAGTGGCTGCCCAATATCCCATCTGAAAGCATACTGTAGAGACCTCGCGTAGCTTCAGGGTGATGAGAGGCTTTTGATCAGCTTGTTCCAGAAAAGTTTGACAGGGCTAGCACTCAGATGGTTCACCTCCCTCAACATGGCCTCTATCATGACTTGGAATGGCCTCTCTAAGGTGTTCCTAGAGCAATACTCCTTCAATCTCGACTTAATCATTAAGCGAGAGGATCTTGTCACGATCTGTTAGGGACCCCATGAGTCATTTGGTGAATACGTTGGTCGTTGGCATACACTAGCCTCGAAGATCAAGGATAGATCCTCCAATGAGGAGTCTATTGAGATCAATATAAGAGAAGCGCAACCAACGATTAGGACTCTGCTTAGCTTACAACCCATCACTACATTTGCATCACTGATTCCAACTGGTGCTCCCATTGAGAGTTCACTACGTGGTGGAACTTCCCCGCACTCTCTGCATTTGCAAAATAGGCCATCTCCTTCAGTAGAAACTTTAACAACAACAGTACCAATGCTAGCAATGCTAAGAAGGCAGCTGTCGCTCTTGCCAAACCTTCTACAAATCCTACTGGAGTAGAGAGTCAGCCTAGTGCAGATCAATTAGCATTTGCACCTAGCCCTCCACGCACCGCACACACATGCTCCACCGTCGAGCCGATGCATCACATCGCACCAGCCTGGCAAGGATGACAACGATGGCAAAGGGGGCCTCGCTGTAAGGAGTGTGACTTCACCCCACTCACTAAGCAGCTAAACCTTTCGATGTCCTCTATCGGGTTAATCGGTTTGAGCCGGTTAACTTTATTCCACCCTCAGAGCATGTCGGCCATTTGGCCACTTCTGGCAACCCCCGTTTGATGGTCAACAACCTGTGTCGCAAATGGGGATACGAGAAAGGATTGCCTCTGGGGCTTTATGGTCAAGGAATCGCCGAGTAGATCGAGACCGAAGAATGGATTGAGCGAGACGGTTTGGGTTATGAACGATGTTGCCAAAGGAAAAGATCACAACGCCAGGGTAAGTCTTCCAAGATGATTATTCCATGAGATTTATCCAACTTTATTAGCGCAGGCATTATGGATCCGAACCATAGTTCACATGAAGTGTCAGCACCGTCAACTTGGATCTGCCTAGAGGATTCGTATCAGGACAGCAGCCGACAAGAGCAGCAAGGTACAGAACAGGAGATCATGTAGACAGAGCAGTCAGCAACCCAGATTGTGGTCCAGGAAGCAGACTCAGATGATGACATTAGGGATCTGGACCTCTTATTTCAGGAGCAGCTAGATGTGCTTGCAGAAGATCTGGCAGAGCATGATCACATAAGAAAGGGCAAAGCAGTTACTACAGCACCACCAGCAGAAGCACCAATACCACCCTAGGATCAAGTTTCAATTATGGTCCTACGAGAAATAGACAGAAGGGATACTAGACCATTGGAGTTAATCTCCTGTCAGCCAGGAGGTGGGTCTAGTTGGTATTAGCAATATAAGCCTCACCTTGAGGGTGAGGATCAGAACCTTGAATCAAGCATGAGTAGGACAGGCGATGGCGGCCTCACCAGTTTGCAGCAAAGCAGCTGCCAGCAAACAGAATTTTGTACAGCTAACAGGGAAAATACCAAAAAAGACAAAAAAATCAGAAAATCTAAAACCAAGAATAAGGAGGCATCAACATCAGGGGCAAGGACTCCTAGCTCCTCGGATCATCTAGGCAGGGAAACTGAAGAAGTAGCGCAATGTCGGTATAGAAGCACGAAGGTCACTGTGACAGTCCTTAAATGCCATCAGGGCGCAAAATTAAATGTAGTCTTCTCAATTGACATAACCGACCCAGCATTTGAAAGAGAAGTCCTATCAGAGCTGATTGCCTATGAAGAAGAAAATGAAGTACATGGAGCTGAGGATGAGTCGTCACAGATTCCATTCTATGATGATGATCTAGAAGGCCCAAATCTTCATGTAGAAGAGGAAACGGAGCTTATCAACATCGGCACGGTAGAGGAAGTAAAAGAAACTCGCATCAGTGCCAAGTTATCACCACAAGCAAAGGCAGAGTTTATGGCTTTTCTGAAAGAATATGTAGATGTCTTTGCATGGAGCTATGATGACATGGTGGGACTAGATATTGAAGTGGTAGTTCATACATTGCCATTAATACCCAATTCAAAGTCAGTCAAACAAAAGCTCCGTAGATGGCGACCCCAATGGCTTTTAAAGCTTAAAGAGGAGATTATGAAACAGCACAAAGTCAACTTTCTCAAAGTTGTGTTGTATCCTGAATGGCTCGCCAACATGGTCCCAGTACCAAAAAAGGATGGACGGGTTCACATGTGCATAGATTATCGAGATATTAACAAAGCGAGTCCCAAAGATGATTTCCCGCTGCCCCATATCGATATTCTAGTAGACAACACTGCAGGACATAAGATGTTGTCTTTTATGGACAGGTTTTCCGAATACAACCAGATCATAATGGCTGAAGAAGATATGGAGAAGACATCTTTCATCACTCCATGGGGAGTCTTCTATTACAGAGTGATGCCATTCGGATTGAAGAATGCCAGTGCAACATACTAGAGGGCTATGACAGCTTTATTCCACGATCTTATGCATCAAGAGGTTGAAGTGTATGTGGATGACATGATTGCCAAATCCAAAGAGCTCGAGGACCATCTCACCTGTTTAAGAAGGTTGTTTGAGCGCTTGCGAAAGTATAAGCTCCGCTTGAACCCCAACAAATGTGTATTTGGGGTATCTTCTAGAAAATTACTGGGTTACATCATCAGTCAGAGGGGAATTGAAGTGGACCCTCACAAAGCCAGGGCTATTATTGACATGCCTCCTCCGACCACCGAGAAAGAGATTCGTGCTTTATTAGGCCGGCTACAATATATCAGCAGGTTCATTGCATAGCTTACGCCTATATGTGAACCCATATTCAAGCTACTAAGGAAGAACGCTCAGACTTGCTGGAATGATGAATGTCAAGCGGCCTTTGATAAAATCAAGCAACTTCTGGTAAAGCCCCCAGTTTTAGTTCCCCCCACTCCAGGACGCCCTCTGCTACTATATCTCTCCACAACACAGCATTCCATGGGCGCAGTTCTAGGTCAGCATGATGAATTTGGGCGCAAAGAGAAGGCTATCTACTACCTCAGCAAAAAGTTCAATGACTGCGAGGTTAAATACAGCCCAATAGAGAAAGTCTGGTTGTCCCTGGTGTGAACCACGCAGCGCCTCCGGCATTATATGATGGCATATCCGGTATTCTTGTTATGTCGGCATGACCCTATCAAGTATCTATTCCAGAAGCCAGCATTGGTGGGCAGATGTGTTAAATGGCAGGTAATGTTATCCCAATATGATATCACCTTTGTCACACAGAAATCCATGAAGGGACAAGCCATGGTAGATCATTTGGCCAACTTACCTTTGCTAGAATATCAGCCTTTGCAGACCCAGTTCTCAGATGAAGATATATTGTTTGCAATGGGCGAGGAGGAGCTGGAAGGGCCTCAGAATGAGCATCAATGGTGTATGTACTTCGATGGTGCAGTCAATAAACAAGGAATAGGTATCGGTGCAGTTCTAGCAACGCCATAAGGATAGCTTATTCCCTTGGCAAGAAAGCTGACATTTGAATGCACCAATAACGAGGCTGAATATGAGGCCTGCATTTTAGGCTTACAAGTGGCGAGGGACCAAGGCACCCGAGAACTCCACGTGTTTAGCGACGTGATGCTGGTTATTTTGCAGGTCAATGGTGACTGGAAGACAAAGGACCAGAAGCTCGTACTATATCATGAACATTTGTTGAAATTGACTGAAGAATTTGAGGATGTCAAATGTTCCTTCATGAAACGAGCTAAGAATGCATATGCAGACGCTCTGGCAACTCTGGCATCATGGTTATCACTCCCAGAGGCATAGGCTATAGACATTTCAATTACATGCATTGAATAGCCAGCACATTGTATGTATATCCAAGAGGCGCCATCATCAGCTGAATTGCCTTGGTATAATGATATTAAAGCTTTTCTGGAGTCTAGCATTTTCCCTCCTGGCATTTCTGTATCAGATAAGATGACCCTGACACGGTTAGCATCCAAATATGTGCTCGGGGCTGGGCAACTATACAGAAGGTCTTATAATCAGATGCTTCTCAGGTGCGTAGATAAAAAGGAGGCAGATATGCTAATGATGAAAATCCACGTAGGTACCTGTAGCCCACACATGAATGGGGTTCTCCTAGCCAAGAAAATTATGTTGCAAGGGTATTTCTGGTCCACCATGGAAACGGACTGCTACCAATTTGTCAGAAGATGCCACAATTGTCAGATACACGACAATTTTATACATTCTCCCCTGCAACAATTGCACAGCATGTCATCGCCCTAGCCGAATTGATGTTATCGGGGCCATTCATCCTGCTGCATCCAATGGGCATTGTTATATCCTAGTAGCCATTGACTATTTCACAAAATGGGTCGAGGCAGCATCATACAAAATAGTCACAATAGCCATTACAGAAAAATTCATCAAGAATAATATTGTTGCCAGATATGGGATTCCATTTGCTATCATTTCAAACAACGGAACTAATTTCATAGCAAAGAGAGTTGAGGATTTCCTCCAAAGTTGCAAGATCAAACATCACAGATCCTCCCCCTATCGACCGCAGATGAATGGGGCAGTAGAGTCGGCTAATAAGAATCTGGTGAAAATCTTGAACAAGATGGCTGAGACTCATAAAGATTGGCATGAAAAGCTGCCCTATGCGTTATGGGCCTACAGGACCTCCATCTGGACGTCAACAGGAGCAACACCTTATTCTTTGGTGTATGGCATGGAGGTGTTTCTTCCCTTTGAAGTCGAGATTCCATCGTTAAGGATCTTGAAGGAGGCAGAATTAGAAGAGGCTGAGTGGGAACAGGATCGTAATGTTCAGCTAGATCTAATTGATGAGCACAAATTGCAAGCTCTGCATCATGCCCAATGCTACCAGAAGAGAGTGGCCCGAGCTTATCAAAAGAAAGTCCGTCCTAGAAGCTTTGAACCAGGAGACTTGGTTCTGCGTGCCATTCATTTACCCGATGCACGGGGAAAATTTAGGCCTAACTGGCGCGGACCCTTTGTGGTTAAGGAGGCCCTGACACGGGGTGCAATCATTCTTGAAGGCATGGACCATATAGAGCAGTCAGAGCCTGTCAATGCTTCCTACTTAAAGAAGTACTATCAGTGACTCTTAGTCAATCCTAACGCCTTGCACCATGAGCCATGCATTTTCATGTTTTTTTTCTTATATTTTTATTGCATTCTAGCACAACAGGAATAATCTTCTGCACCTTTGTTCTTTTTGCATAACATCATCACTGCCCGATGAGGAAAATCGGAAGCCTGCCTACGTGAGACATGTCAAGTCCTTCTCATGTGCTACTACACTAGAAGCTTAGGGTGTGAGAGAGAGATTTCAGAGAAATGGGCTAAATGAACAAATCCCCACGGGACCTATATCTCCAGAGGGAGTAAAAATGGTATGTCTAGAGAGAGTGTGAGCATTAAAGAAAAAATACATTGACCTTTGAGCATAAAAGAAAATAGGAAGACAGAAGCAGTAGACAGAAGCTAAGCTCCACTGAGAGAGGCATGTGAACAACCTTACTCCTACCATAAACTTGGAGAGGAGTCGGAGCATGCACCTACAAGCCCACATGATCAAAGGGACTAGCCACCCCTTCAGCACAAGGGAAATAGCAGCCACTCCCTCAGCCTAAGTGTATTTTACCTCCAAGCAGGAGTAGGGTAGGTTTAGCATGCCTATGAGAGAGAAAAGAAAATGAATCCTTAAAAAAGTAGATATAGGATCCCAAGAATTTGGCATAAGGCCCATAAATCTGAAGGAGAGCCACAAATAAACCTAAGTGCCTAGGTTAGTGCCTCATGAGTTGAGGACAGTGTCACCTCCTACAATAGGCATAACAGGATTCCTTGGCGCTGAGGGCACCAATATATCAATTAACCCTTTCTTTGCATTCGCACTTTTCGCACAGCATTTAGTTTTTAGTCAAGCATATTTGCATTTACTTTGCAAGGCGTTTGGTCGTATTTAGACCAGGGGCATGCCAGCTGCCTTTTGAGTCGTAATTCGGGCAAGTAGGCATTTGACTAGGGGCATGCTAATCGCTTCTTTAATTGGAAGAATCTAAGACCAAGGGCATGCCGGTTATATAATCTTGAGAGCAGTTGTGGAAATACATGAACAAATACAAGCAATGCAAAATGACATAAGTGCTTATAATTCTTGTTGTGGTCCGTCACTGATACATGTATTGCTAATCAATTCTGGGCCTCTTTGAACTGCTAGCCCCTGTGAAACCAATGCCGTTGGGTGGGATCTCGCTCAAAGGCCATGTCTCCCGTATCTCGACTTCGTATTCCACCGTACAGCCGGAACCTTCAGTAATGGCAAGATCGAAGGACTTGATGCTAGCACGCATCTTGCGGGCCAGCTTTGAAGTTGTTGCATTTTAGCCAACTATATACCTCTTGTACCGGTCAGGGCAGGGACTTTGCTTAATAGAATCCTGGCAGAAGCCGAACTGGCAAAGGACCTGGATGGGGTGATACTCCACACCTCCCGAAAACCCAGGAAGGACTACGAGCCGCATATCCCTAGCATTGAAAAAGGTAGTAAAGGTTCTTGATGCCGAGGATATAATGCACCATGTCACTGAATCCTCAGTAAGATTCTGCAGTCTGTTGCACAGCTCTTGCACCCCCGGAAGTGTCCTAGAATGGTGGGTACGGCTACAGGCTTCAAAAGCAGAGGGTCGAGGGCGTAGAATCTTCATTCCCATATGGGCAGCAAACCAAACCTAGCAAAAATGGAATCATAGTTAAGAAAAGCACAGCAGAATAAAAGTATAAAATGGTTTGCTTACCTGCACCAGGGCACCACACACATGAAAATGGTGGGAGCACTTCAATGCCTGGTCCAAACCAACATAGGTTTCAGCAAGAAGAACAGGAGCCAAATCAATCTAGCGAACAACCATCACCCAGGCTATCTCTGCCACCTCGATAGTCACAGTCGTCCAGCCATGGCTAAAAATAAGCTCCCCAAGGAAGCGCAGCACAAAGCTATAAAGCCACAGGATGCCCAAGGAAGAACGGGCACCGATGATCTCATCAAAATAGTCCAGGCGCACCATGGTTGTAGATCCACCTCTGCAGACAAGTCTCTCCTCACAGACATCTCTGGCCATGCCCGTAAGTCGGCTCAAAACATGAACATAGCTGTCGTGGCAAGTAAAGACTGGAGGGGGCATGAATGGTGACAAGCCGCAAATCCGTTTGACTTCCTCCAAAGTCAAAGTCATCTCTACCTGCCCAAAGCGGAAAACATGCAAGGCCAGTTTCCAAAATCGAGCCACAGCGCATAGTAGATGCCAGTTAACCACCACCTTAGCTATACTCAGAAGGGAGGCGGAAATGCCCCAGACCCGTAGTTGTTCACGATCAATAGCTGTCAAAACATCAATCCAGCCACGTAGAGCATTTGAGCAGTGTTTTAGTGTCACCATGGTGGGATAACTCTGTGAACACAGATTTGAGCCAAATTTGGCAGTAAAGGGGGCGCAGAACTCAACATAAACATGAAGCAAACAAAGCAATTCAGCAGAATATAATCCAAAAGTGAATGCAGAATCAAGAGACATATTTAGAATATGTTGCCATAAAGCCAGGATAGAATCACAGAATGCAAAATCTATAGCAAAGCACAAGAAATCAACAAAAAAACGGCAGAAAGCATATATTTACAGAAGTACATACCATTGTGATGGAGAGTATAACGCAGCCAATGCTCAGAAAGATCAAAGAAAGGAGCAAAAAGCAGAGATCTAACACCGTTTTTTCAGAAAGGGCGGCGGCATTTCTCGCAGAATGCGAGTTTATATAGGGAAAATAAAAAGGGTTTCAGCAAAAAGGAAAAACAAACTCGCCATTTTTAGAGGCACATCTGAAGGGTGCACCTAGGCATGGCTGCAAATTTCAGCAGCACCTCCCCTGAAATATGGACCTCGCCAAATTGGCACCATTTATTTGAACCTACATAGAGAACCTGCATACAGCATACACATAAAACCCCAGGGGGGTACATCACAGAATCTGGAATTTTATAAAATTTCAAAACAGGTTACAATATTCCACTGTTATTACAAAGCTTGGAAAGAACTACAAATACAGAAAAGCTACTCTTCGTCTAAATCTTCCTCGTCAGATGCCGCCTTTTGGAAGTATTCGGCCAAGAGACAGGCACCTCGTCGGGTGATTCGGCGCGACCACTGAGCAGCTGCAGCAGCCTGGGAACGGGGAGCAGAATCACGGACCCTCTGGGTAACCTCGGTATCTAAACGATCCTCCTCAGATGCCTCCATGGTGAAATCCCTGCTACTGGCAACATTCACCTCTTGAGCTAGGAAGTCTTGCTGCAATATCAAAGTTTTTTTTGTTAGCAGTCAGAATTATAAAGGAAAGTAACAAAAAAAAGACAAAAAGGCATACCTAGATGATGTTACACCAGCGCGGTTCCTACAAAATAACAGATATGTCAGACGTACTTTGAGCTTAAAATGATAATTTGCAAAGTAAAAGTCTTACCCTTTTCCGACGGATATCGGCATAAAAGGTGCCAAATTGTTCTTCAAAGCCCTATGGATTGTGACAAATGTCAGACTTATATAATTCACATATCGGCAATATTAAGCAGAAATGGTAATCTTGTACCTTGGCCCAGTCGGAGGCATACCACATCCTGCGCTCGCTATCCCGCACTGCCTCCTCGAATAGGTACAGCTTCCCCACACGCATGTACCAAGCCAGATAGTCCGTGTAGTTAACTTCCCGAAGGACGTGTCTGTCCTGGGAAGCTATGGCTGCTGCATGCCGGCTTCTAGCAACTGAGCGAGTCGTAGCCGGGTGATCCATATCAGGAGGAGGAGGGGCAGGAATGCAGAACTCGTTCAGAAATTGATGCCACACGCGCCCCGGAAGGAAATAGGCTGACTTCTTCATACAATAGAACTTCACCTGTTTGTCCCTAAGAACACGGCCCGAGTTCAAGGGAGCCTAGTCAAAGCCATCATACTTGGAGAATGGGCGCAGATGAACCTGATTTAAAGCAAGAAAAATATATAAGCAATCTAAGCAAGCATTAAAGGATATAGCATAAAAAGGAAGGGAAACTTACATCCTCGAGTACAACTAGGTCCAGCAGATACCGATAGGACTCATAACTATAAACTCCAGCAGCAGCCCGATGGTTAGGCTCGACCCACTAGCGGGGAAGGGGCAGAAGCTAGTCTTGAAGGCGGCCGAAACTATGCCCTCTGGTGATATGCTCCATGATCCAATACTGGAATGCATCAGAAGTCAATTTATCAAATATTAAGCATAAAGGAACTTTATTTTGAAAAGTAATGAAAGCAAATACTTACAGTCAGCAGAGGGTATAGCCCCACATAAGAGCGGCGCCCAAGCTTAACCACATTGTCAAACCCGCAGATCCGCCAAGTATAACTAGCACCGGCCCAGTCATAATGGTCCAGATGTTCCAAGTTGGTTAAATACGCTATCCAATCAGCATGAATGCAGTAAGTAGATGAATCACAGAACATCATGGCCAGAAGATCCAGCAGGAAATGCCTCAGTACAAAGTCTGCCTCCTCGCTGTCAGGCTCGGGGTTAGGCCAGAATTTGTCCCACTCTCTCAGCCATCCTACTGTGATCATGTATTTCCCCCAAGGTGGCTTTGGAGGAACATGGCCCAAATGCGCAGGAGCAAGGTGCATACCGTGAGTGGTCTCACCTATAATCAACTCGTCACCGAAGGGAAGACCCGTCAACAGAGCCCACTGATCAGGCAGGACGATCAGCTCTCCGAATGGAAAATGGAAAGTGTGTGTCTCAAACCTCCACCTTTCCACCAAAGCCCTGAAGAAGTTATAATGGCCATGAATGATGGGTATGCGAAGCAAACCTCCAAATGGGGAGCGGTGTAGGAGGAAGTCCTGCAGAAAATCAGGTAGACGATGGAAATGGTCAAGCATCAGGCCCCAGTGACACCACATGATCCAGTTTGCGTCCCACTCCTGAAATGTCAAGAACAGAATTAATGCCAAGTCAAGAGCAATTAAAGCTTGTAAAAGCAAGAAGATTACCCCAAAATCTGGACCCTCACAGATGTGATGGTCGCTTAGCAGCCACCCCTCAAAATTGCCGAACTCCTGGAAATGCATTAGTCAGATAAGGCACTAGATTTATATGCACATTTTCTTCCAGTTTGGGCTTACCTCAATAGGGACGGTAGGAGTCGAACTGCTGGAGGCACGTGACCTCGAAGAACTACCTCGTCGCCGAGAGCGAGAACTAGACGACGTATCTCGAGAGGGCTATGAGGTTCCCTCCTCTAGAATCGGGTCATCCTGTAATGGGGGCAAAGACCAAATTAAAGTAAAATGGCAACAGCAGGCATGGTAAACGCAAAATGTTTAAGCCCAAAGTCAAAGTCAGGTATTGCATCACAGGCAAAGGTGAAGGCATAGCATTTAAATAAAGCACTATGGCATGTGGCGGCAGAAATGCAAGTTTAAACACACATACAGTTACAGTTCAGTGTTACGTGGAAATGTGCAAACTATGTGGCTATATTTTATACTCTTGCTATTTAGGCATGTAAGTTAAAGACAGGAAGGGTTGGACATGAAACATTCTATGTGGGCTATTGTTTTATTCGAGCATGGGTCAACAGATGAATGATTAAAGTGACCAATACTCAGAAAATAAAATCACATTTTACAGCATGACATCTAAATCAAAATGTATATGGCATAAATGGCAGCATGGCATAAGCAACAGCAAATCAAAGTGTTACCCAAACCTCGAACCTTCTTCACAACATTCCATCACCACCATAGCCAACCCACCATCATCGAAATCCACCACACCCACCAGCAATCCCTACAACACGGCCTCCCTCCTTCAAACCAGCCTATACCACTAGACCTCCACCCCAACCACACGGACCCATCGGCCAACCAAAACCAGCACTACCACCCGCTGGAACCCACCTCCCGCCCAACTGCTTCGGTGCCTACCCACAAAATGGCAAACCCATTCACCGGAACCCGCCACTATGGCCTGCTCCACCAGTAACTGGCACCATCACTCTAACCCGCCACCATCTCACGGCCACTCCACATTCCCCGCCAACGGTCGTAGCCACCAACCCGCGCCTTCACACCAAACCCATCACCCTGCAGCCACGGACCACTGGAATCACCCATGCCCGTCGAAAATCGTGAGCCACCGACCGTCCAAGCAAGAAGCAACAAAAATGCAAGCCCAAGCAAAATAAATGGAAGAGGAGATCAAGGGAGATACCACTACCGGCGACCCCTCTCCAACCAATCCTGGAGAGTCTGATCCATGCCACTGTCGACCATGCCGCCGCCACAAGTAGCCGCACCTCGCCGACGCGTCAGATCCCCGCACCGACCGAGAGCACCTCGTCGGCGCACCACCAACGCCCCGCTGCCGTGAGGAGATGAGAGGAGGAAGGGAGAATGGAGGAGAAGGGAGGAAGAAAAACGGGTTTCGTTTGGGAGAAAAAGAATGGGGAGGAAGAAGAAAAGGCACGCCCCTTGAGAGAAGAAACAAAAGGATTAAAAAGAAAAAACATATGCATATAAATGTGGCTTTGGAGATATGAATAGCAGAACCTTGGGAAAAGCCGGGCAGCACAAGCACCCTTGCAGTTCCAGTAAGTAGGGAGAAATGAAAAATATTCCTTGGCGGTTATGGCAGTTGTTTAGTGGGCCCCTTTTGCAGATAATTAATGGCTGAGGTTCATAATGCAAAATAGCGGTGGAAATTGCGTTTCAGCCCCTAGCACTTCCCAGGTTACACTCCAAGAGCAGAATATACAGTGTCAAGCACATGGCCTACAAAATGCACCAGATGGGGTAATTTGCAAAAAAACCCCGACGTTTCGTAAATTTGCAGATTAGTCCACAAAAGATGTGGGAAGTTTAGTTTGAAGTAGATATTTGTTGATATACAGCAGAATCTCGAATGTCACAGCACAATGGTAATACAATAATCAGAAGGCTGTCATGATTAGGCAATTTGCAATAAAGCCCTCAAGTTTTGGATACTTGCAAATAAGTCCTCACCTTTTGCAAACAATGCCACATTCGGTCGAAGATTCTAGCAAGGAGAGATTGTACATGCATCTCAAAAGAATGTCAGTTTCTGCACTGCAGCGTTAGCAACCAACATATTTGCCGTTTTCCTTCCTAGGGGACGATCCAGGAATCATCGCTTTGTTTTTTCAGGATCTCCTTCCGAGCAAATGAGATCCTTCTACCCCTTTTGAATTTTCGTGGGCGCGGAATCCAGCTTGTTGACTTTGACCGGGCAGTCAACGTCGTTTCCCCTTTTGGATTTTCGCAAGCACGAAATTCAGCTTGTTGACTTTGACCGGGCAGTCAACGTCCTTTGCCCCTTTTGGATTTTCGCGGGTCGAAATCTAGTTTGTTGACTTTGACCGATCGGTCAACGTTGTTTGCTCGTTTTGGATTTTCGCGGGTGCGAAATCCAGCTTGCTAATCTTGATCGGGCGGTCAAGGTCATGTGCCCATTTTGGATTTTCGCGGGCGAGAAATCTAGTTTGCTGATCTTTGACCGGGCGGTCAAGGTCCTTTCCCTCTTTTGGATTTTCGCGGGCGCGAAATCCAGCTTGCTGGCTTTGACCGGGAGGTCAAATGTCCTAGCCCCTCTCTTGAATTTCCTTGGGCAGGAAATCCTGTGACTTGACCTTTTAACTAGATGGTCAAGGTCGTAGCCCCTTTCTCGGATTTCCCTAGGCAGGAAATCCAGCTACTTGACTTTTGACCAGGCGGTCAAGGTCCTTATCCTTTCTCTCCTGGGTTTTCGCAAGCGCGGAATCCAGTTGTTTGACCCTTTGACCGGGCAATCAAGATCTTTTCTCTTCCGAGTTTTCGTGGGCGCGAAATCTCTTTGTTTGCTCTTGGTCCGTGTGGACAGAGCCCTGTTTTGCTTGACAAATGGTATGTTTGTCATGCCCCTTTTTCTTAGGCTGGTATCTCCAACTACTCGGTTGACAACCGTCACACTGTCAGGCAGCTGGGTTGACAAGACTTGTTTGACTTGTCATATCCCGTCTCTTAGGTTGATAACCTCAATAATCCAGCTGATGAGTCCGACAACTTATCATTTACTTGCCTGTGGTTTCCTCTGTGTGCAGGATTTCTTTATCTTTTTATTTCAGCATTAGCATCAGCATCGCATTAGCTTGCAAGCACCCATTCTTGTGTTAGCATCAGCTTCGCATCGGCTTTTGCATTGGCATCTCGCATTGGCATCGCATCCCCAGCATTTAGATCAGTTGTTGCATGCATTTCATTTGCATTTGGCAACAAGTCACGATTTTCAGTGCATCCGCCGAATAAGTAACTTACTGTCTACAACAAATACCATCCTTCTGTAACATCAAAATGGGGGTATCATGTCAACCCTAAGCATCGGTCTGGGTTCCTTTCGTCCCTTGACCTCGCTCAGGGAGGGGCATCTGTAGACACCCCGATTTTGAGGTGACTCATAGATGAGCTTTCCAGATGTTGCTTTGGATGTGGCTAACCCTTGAACCAACCAAAACCCATAGTAGGCCTGCAGCCCAACTAGAAATCTAGACAAGTAGGGGAGAGCACAACTACCTAGCACACCTACCTAGTACACCGACCTAGCACACCTACCTAGTGCACATACCTGGCGCACATATCAAGCGCCCAGCCATTTCTCAGGCTGCTGGCTGCTAGCTTTCCACCTCCCACGGCTTTTACCTCTACCAACGAATATGCCATGGAATCTTCCAGGCTTTTCGTCTACGAGGTTCCTTGCTTTCCTAGGAGTTACCCTCTAGAAATCCCTATATATAGACCCCATAAGCAACCATTTGAAGGGACTGATCATCTTGAAAGATAGAGACACACACAGCTACACGAGCCTTCTCCAGAATTCTGCAACTATCCACTTGAGCTCTCAAGCTTTGCCTTGCATCCAGAGATATTCTCAATCCTTCCAAAGCATCAAGGAGCTTCTTATCTTGGGTCTTTCATTTCTTTCTTGAAGGAACATCTTGAACAAGGTAGGCCCTTCCCACTTTTCCTTTAAGTTCTTATTCTTTTGCAATGAAATAAAGCATGCTAGAAATTCCACATGTATGGTCTGATTTATCTGTATTTTCATGAGGTTTCTATGATGAATTTACTTATCCTTTTTGCAAGATGCTCTCCTTGTAAATCTACATTTCTGTTTGCAAGCATGTTTACTTTGTTTCTAGCATAAAAATTTGCACTATATCGCCTACATGAGTTATGTTTTATTGGGTCTACTTGTTTCATTTTTGTCTCTTTGCATTTTTTGTATGCGTTTCTGCCATGAACCCATTAAATCATCTTGTTTTTAATCAAATGATAATAAGATGGCTTTGATCATATGCATCCTGTCATGTTTTTTTCAACATCCACATGAATCAACCTGCATTATTATAGATCACCCATCTCTATTCTGGGTCAAATTCTGGATCAGATTGCAGTCTGATCCAGATTTTCTGGGGAGCACCTATATGGCGCACCTCTCCAGGGCACCACTCTGGCGCCCCATTCAGGAGCACCAGACTGGTCAGAGAGCAAAACATTCACTTTTGCATATCTGCTTGCATGATTTTCTGAATGATTTTGAGCCTGATTCTTTTACTGCTTGTTCTTTGATATTCCATGGTTTTGCATGCATGTTTTCGCTTTAAAGCAAGATTGTTTTCTAGTTGTTTTCTCCCTTTGGATAATCAGCCCTTGGTCAGAATCTGGTAGGCTGGTTGCACCTTACTCCTACATGGAGAGCCTTGTGCATCAGTCCATGATCCAGTGGCATGGCTAAATCTTGCATCTTTCATTTATCATGCATAGAGTGTGATCTTGTGTGAGGCTACCAGCCCTTGAGCACAAGGTCCATGGGTCATTGCACTTGCATTTCTTTCACTTTTAAGGCATATTTTCCAAGTTTTGCGAAGGATTTTACATTGCATACTTTCCAAAATGCATTCTCATGTGATTTGGCACTGCATGGATTTCTGTTTTTCCCTCAGCACATCTTTCAGGCCCACATAGGAGCACCTAGCTGGCGCACCAGACTGGAGCACCAGTCTGGCGCACCAAACAGGCACATCAACATGTTTTCAGTAGCACATAGCAGGTTTTCATATGGTTTTTAGCATGCTTTCTTGACATGATTTGCTTCTGGATTTTTCCTAGTTTTCTTCCTTGATATATCAGGAAAGCATAGCTCTGCTTTTAACTATTTTTATGCATGTTAGATTGCATTTGGCATATAGCAAAGCAAGGATGAAAGATCACTTGAAATTGATATATCTTTGATTTTATTCATGCAATGACTTTGCATCGACACTTGACCCGACATACGAGTGATACTTCTGAGCATTAGGACAC
>JAMKQA010015069.1:0-17234 GCA_024699735.1 Posidonia australis
GAAAAATCTTCCCCGTATGCCACTTCATTATCATACTGATAATAAGAAAGTCCGTTATAATCTAGGGAAACATTTAAGTCCGAGGCAGGGGAGAGAATTTTATTTTCCAAAGAAAGCACGTTTCCCACCCCGTCAAAATCCTCAATTTCTCTCTCACACGAAGCAACAGTCGGAGACGGAGAGTTAATGCTATGTGACTCGTCCCGCGTCTCAAGGGACACAGAATGGTAATCGTCAGAAGTTTCTGACATTAGAAACGGCGTGGTAGTGTTATTATATGTGCAAGAATCGCCAATTTGAAAAGCGGGAGAGGCAGCATTAAATCCGGATAAGACAGAGTGAGGGGGTGAACAGTTTGGCCCTGCCAACGAATTTACAAAATCACCCTTATAATAACCTTCCGTCTCTCCTTGGTCCTCACAGAGCGAATTAAAAACTTTCGAAATAATCGGGGGAAAATACCTAGAGTACCCCCAAATAGAACCCGAGGCGTCAGAGTCTTCCAGCCCGACACCACTCCGGGGATACAGAGGCCCTTGCTGGGATCCCACCGGCGGAAGCAAGCTCGCCGACGACAATGGAAAATAGATAGGATCTAAAAATAAAGCATCTGAACATTGTGTCCCAGAGGGACTGGAAGAAACTCCCAACTGAGCTCTGCCTTTATCTAGAAATTCATCCACAACAATAATAGTAGGCAAATCCATGACAGTAGTATAAAAATACTCCAGAGTAACGGATCCAGAAGGAGCAAAAACACCAGTATGCAAAGAAACCAATTTCACCGAAGAAAACCAGTTTGGTGACAAAGATCTGGTAAAAAACATGCAATCCACCACAATATTCGAAGGCGCCAAGAAATCTAGATGTAAACAAACACTGGCACCGAGATTTATCACCAGATCTCGAGATCTAGTCGATCGGGTGGCCGCAGAAGAGGAACGACCCCGCCTGAGACCAGTGGAGATGTCCCGACCACAGGAGCCAGATCGGGGCTCCAGGGGGTGGCCGCCTTTCTCTTGCGGCCTCCCAGATCCGTGACAAGCAAAGAGTAAGAAGGAGTTACCGACCGATGGTGAGTACCGGTTACTAAGCTCTCAGGTAGGGCCGCAGTAGAGGAAGGTCTCTTACACGACGACCAGAGGTAATACGGAGAGGGCACAGTTGCATGCCGACCGGAGGTAGCTCGGTGACCAGATCGGCCAGAAGCCATAGTAGTGAGAGTCGCGCAGAGTTAGGGCACCAAGAATGCACTTTTTCATTTGGAAGATTGTTGACATCTCCAAGCTGTTAAATCACAATTCCGCCTACAACACAATCATGGACATGTAGAGTCCATTTGCATTGTCCTTCCCCATGGGCTTGCAAAAAAACTCACCTACGATTTCCAGGTAAACAAAAACATCTTCCACTACATCCATTGTAATTGGCTTGTAGCAAGTCTATCTACACTTTCTAGGTAGCTATAAAACTATTCTACTATATCCATTGTCATGAGCCTACAACAAGCTCATCTATACTTTCTTGGTAAGCATATAAAAACTTCCACTGCATCCATTATGATGGGCCTACAAGCAAGCCCACTAACATCTTCATGAGTCTACTAAAAAGCCTTTCACCTTCACTCAAGTTGATGTACCAACATGTTAACTCGATTTGGACATCTAAAAAATGTTGAAAACTGTTGCTAGATATCTTTGTTTGACTTTCACTTGTTCAAATCTAGATTAAAGAAACTATAATCATTATTCTTCAATGAAGAACCATACTGATATGTAATTTTAGTGCAACTAGTGTCTAATCTCAACAATCTGATCAATTGATCATCTTAAGAATGTTTGCAAACATAGGGATTGATTGTTGCATCGGTCGACTCTAATCACTCAATTAGTTGTAAACATCCTTAATATTTCATATACACTTCAATTACAAATTCAAACTTTCACATGTCATAGTTGAAGAGCTAGACATCATTATTGTTTTGGCCTACTCTGCATTGAATCTTGCTTGTTATCGATCTTCCACTCAACAAGATTTGATTGTAACCATGGAAATCAATAGAATAAAAAATAAATTTCTTATTATGTAAAAACACACATTTTTTTTCATCTCGCTTACTACTCCAATGATGAGCCACAATTATCTAGGATGACCTATATCGATTCATTGATTAATCTTTAAGCTTGATTTTTTTTTCATTATGTAATATGATTTTGATCATCTCGAACCATTGTTTCACCATAAGAACACTTCTATTGATGTTGATCATCATCACTTTAGATGTTGTTTTCTTGTCATTAATTATGCTCGCAATACCATTGAACCATCGATTTTAATACGAGTTGTTGTGAATGGATTCATCACTCATTTACGAAAGCATAAAAGAAAAAAACACACATGGAAGACGTAACACAAAGATATATGTGGAAATCCAAATGGAAAAATCATGGGACATAAATGAGAGAAAGAATCTACTATAGAACAAGATTTACACACAAATTTTAGGCTTAATCCTATAATCCTCACTCTATATAACTCTATGTTTTTCTTTCCACTGCTAAGCACAAGTTACCTCTCAAAAGTGGTTTTATATGAGTATAAATAGCATAAACCCTAGAAACTTAAGATCCATTTGACCAATTACATATAACTCATGCACCTAACTGACAAGAGCCTACCACACTATATCATCTAATGTAGAACTACATTGGATCCAAAACACACTCTAATAAAACAATATGTTTGAAATCATAGCCGATTGAATATTGTAAACTATTATATAGATCACTATATTTACTTAAGGAGAAATAATGATGATTCTCCCAAATTTGGTCATCACTTCTCCTTCGATGTAGAGGATTGTCTCAATGTTCTTGGATTATTAAAAAAACAACTGGTAGGTGATCAATAAGGCAAAGATTTCATGTTCTTTTCAAAACTACTTATTCCTTTTGTCCAACTGAAAATTACATGAGATGGTAGGTAATTTGGAGAACAAGATCAGAAAAAGGAATGATAGAAGAGGACTTTTAGCTGGTTTTGTGTTTATCGGGTACGGGCAATTCTCATACTTCAATGGGTAAACTAAAATCCCTTCTTTTGGAGGATTCTAGTTCTGAACTACTTTTTCTAGACACCCATTAACAATGACTAATATTATCATTCTCTTATTGACTCCTGTCCATGTTCCTACTATCAACAAACATCTCATATGAAGTTAAATGTCATTTTATTTGGATCCCAAACTTGCTATAAACCTTTTGGCACCTTAAATAGTAACTATCTTCGATGACAACATTTTTTTTTTCAAGACATGGGAGCTCGTCATGAGTCCTTTCTTCTGGTTGACTTCCTCTTCGTTTTATCATTTTCGTGAAACTAGTTAATTCTAGGATTTCCAACACACATTAATGTGACAGTAACAATAAATGGAAAAAAACTAGCATACCAAATGCCACCTTGATTTCTTTGTCTCTTTATTTTTTTTTTCTTTTTTACAATACACACACACAGCTGTAACTCGTGAGATTCGAATACAAAGAGGAGGTGTGCGTTTCACTCCTCCTAATCAACTCCACTGTGAAAGTTGGATCTTTGTCTCTTCATCTACAAGCTCTTTTTGCACGGTACTCATCTCAATGTCTCATCTATTTAAACCTGTAAACGGAGGAGATATTTATTCATTATCTATTCTAATCTATTGTATTTTATATGAGTAAGGGTAGAACTAATATTACCTTATTATCTGTTTACCTGTCACTTATTTTACATGGATTTTTATAAGATACAAAGGATAACTATATACCTGTCACCTGTTTACCTGTCTATCAGTATTATTCTAATTATTTTATTTTTTATTTTAATTTATTTCTAAAACTATGGAATGATGAACAATGTTTTATATATTTATTTAACAATTTTGATTTGAATTTATAATAGGACATTCAAATAAAGTATTTTAACTATAAATTCTTAAGTTCTAATATTTTATAATGTATATACTAATAAAATGTAAATTTAATTATTTACTTAAATAAGGTTATATCTATTTATAGTTTACCATAGATGATAAAACTAATAAGGATAGATTTGTTAGAAAGTAAATCCACAAACATCTTATACCCGCCAAGTTTAGATTTGTTAGAAAGTATCAGTCGTCTGTCTTTTCTTGACAAGCTAATGTTGTATCAGTGGAGGAAATCGCGGGTTGGACAATTGGTGTTGTCGGTCAGTCGATTCTTGATCAAGCCAATTAATCGCCTTGAATAATCATTTGGTGATAATTTATTATATGGTCTCTCCTTTTTTTATCTCTCACTTTGTCGTTGGAGTACATATAATTTGATCTGAACAATCACTGTGTCTTTGAAATCGCCTTGAATAATCACTCTATGTTAGAAAGTATCAGTCCTCTGTCTTTTCTTGACAAGCTATTGTTGTATCAGTGGAAGAAAGCGCAGGTTGGACAATTGGTGTTGTCAGTCAGTCGATTGTTGATCAAGCCAATTAATCGCCTTGAATAATCATTAGGAGATAATTTATTATATGATCTCTCGTTTTTTTAACCTCTCACTGTGTCGTTGGAGTACATGTAATTTGATCGGCAATGTCACTGATTCCCTGCTCTGAATGCCATTTAATTGGCTGATTAATAGTACAATAGGCACGTGGTGCCTCAATTGATTGTACACCAGTTTGGAATGCTTATCGTCATCATCAACCTCTGAGCCAAAATTCAATGAAGCTGGAGGAGTGGCCGTTTAGGCATTTCTTGTGGGCACATTCAGACGTGACAAAGAATGGATATGAATGGCCCTGAAGAACCACCAGTACGGACTCCATTGTCCTTAGGGGGTGCACTGAATAGCAACAATTAATGGCGCAAGAAGCCAAGACAAGAACCTTGAGGCGAGAAAAACAATAGCAGAGGGAAACAAACCAAGAAAAAAAATCAT
Source organism: Posidonia australis (assembly GCA_024699735.1). Classification (NCBI taxonomy): domain Eukaryota; kingdom Viridiplantae; phylum Streptophyta; class Magnoliopsida; order Alismatales; family Posidoniaceae; genus Posidonia; species Posidonia australis. Next base: position 4,956 of record JAMKQA010015069.1, read on the forward strand.
TAGAGCCAAGTCGTCTGCATCTGCATCTGCATCTGCATCTGGGTTCGCACTTTGCACGTAAAAAGGACTGCCATTTTGGCTGATAATGCACGGGATGAGCAACTTGCTTTGGAAATTTGATCAGATCTGTGATGGTTACGGTGCGACAGTGGTTTCCTTTGGACTTTATAGCGACTGGATTTATGTCTGATCCAAAGACAGACTTTGTTTGATCCATGGGAATTTGAATTTTTTTTTTGCTTTGACATGCTTATTTTGGGTTGTAGAATTAACAGTAAAATCAAGTGCGTTTTTATTTTTGAAGTAACAGCAAACATCCCGTTGAAAGACAAATTACAGTAGAAGGTACAGGTTGATCTGCAAAGTATGAGAGGATTCCACTTATTATCAACAACAAAAGCAACCCAAGTCCTTATTTAGAGGCACCAATTAAATCAAGGACTGTAGAAAGTGCATGGTTTCCGGAAAAGTGAAAATCCGTTTTCTTCTTTTTGGCTCAGCTCCTCCATAACAGGAGCAGACGATGGAAATTTCACAGTAAAAGAAAATAAAGCACAAAATTATATGTTTCGTTGCAGTTAAGCTGGTTGAGTTATTGGGTTTACCAGTGTACTTTCACTAATATGCGATTTTCACCTGCAAATGCAACTTATTGCACAACCACCATGCCACTCTTTCCACCATTGAAATTGACGCTGACACTTTCCAACATATTCTTTGGCAATTTCTTCAATATCTTGGCTTATCTTATGGACAACAATACAAGATCAACAATGTGGGTTCTAGTTGTATCACATCCATTAATGGTGCAGTAATCAGGACTAAACTCTATACCTGCAATTAATGGAGAGAAGATGTTGATAATTCAATCAGATCTTAGCAAATTCACGTGCAGTGCTTTCCCAGCTGAAAATAGTATCCTTGCTATAGAATTTGTCATTGTTTTCCGGAATGTTAGGTGGGAAATTGAGATGCTCCTTGCTTTCTGCTCCTTTTAAAATTGGGTCTGGTGTGATTTGCTTTAATACTGATTATATAATTGAACCCATATGTTAAATTGCAGTACACAAGTCATACACACTTGGTTTGTTAGAGATAGAACAGATGAAATTAGCACTAAAACAATTGGGGAAAAAAGAGAAAAGAAAAGGGAAATTTTGCTTCTGAATTATACACATACACACACACACACCACATCAAGAGATTATTACCCTTGGGGTTATTTTCAAAGACAAAAAATTGCCTAAGAAAATAAAGAAAGAAAAGGAAAAATAAAACATTTACCATGCACGTAATTCAAAACCATAAACTGCATCAAGAAGATGAAGACAAATGAGGAATTCAGCCAACTTGAAGCTTCTTCTTGGGAGGAGCTGCTATAATCTGAAACACAGACTCCAAATCATCGGTGACAACGAACAGTTCCCGTGCCGGACGGCTGAATTTCCTCTTGGCCCGCCGTGGCTTCCTCGGTGCCGGAGGACATAACAAAGTAGGCTTCAAGTCATGAACTTCGCTCTTCGGTGTCACGCAATTGTCCTCCTTCTCCCTCTCCTCAGTTGAGTAGGTAGTGCTCGCTCCGGCCAAGGTAATTGGTAAGGATGTCCTTATGGGTGTGAGAACAATCGGGAGCTCTTCTTCTTCTACTCTTTCAGATGACATTTCAGGCCAACTCAGAGGCAAAGAAAGGGATGTCCGCTTTCTTGAATCGGGCAGTCCAGGCATTGCTGGTGGTTAGAACAATGGAGGTCAAAAACGATAATTGGAATAATGATTTAGAACAGCAATGGAGATAACAATTGTGATGGCTCTTGCCCAAAGAAGAGGAGAAGAGATGGATTACATGGGTGGCAAACAGAAGCAGCAACAATAACAATAGTAGAAGCAGTGGTAGTAGTACAAGAGTGGGAGAGAAGGAGAGGTTTGTAAGTTGGCACAAAGAAAAGGCGAGGAGAGGAGAGAATAAGAAAGTGTGAGAAATGGCAGACTTAACTCTTGATCTTAGCTGTTTCATGTGGGTGGACCACATAATTGCCCTTCAATTATGAGAAAACCACTTAAACTGCCACAGGCAATGATGCAAAAGCTGGTGGGATCACATGATGAGTCCTTTCCATTCACAAAAATCCCAAGCAACAACCCAAATTTTACTTCTTGTGTATATCAGGGAAATCTTGATATCCTCGTGATTTTCTATGAATAAAAAGCTGATGCTTGGGGCAGCATGGAGGCAAGTTGTCATCTTATATGATTTGGCTGAATTTCCATACGATCTTGAATCATTGTAGATCAGATGGCAAATCTAAGCCTCGTTTTTGAAGAATTGGTATGCCTACATATATAACAGATTGCAGCATGCATGTGATTTTATTTCCATTGCTTAAGTACATCTACTTCTGAATTGATATCGTCCCAATGCTTTGTCTAGCTTTTCTCTTCACCAAGACAAAAATGGTCCTGGTAAAAATGTAGTTCGTTTTGTAGACATTGCTAGGGACCAACAGATTTTGATTAAAAAAAAATCATGTTTAGTATTTATCAGCTTATATTGTTATGGTTAATGCGACAAATCATTTCATTATTTTCGCTAATTTATCTTACATTTGCCTGGGAACAGATGTGTTATTGGATCAGGAAAGAGTTCTTTATTAAGTGGTGGTTATTTATGGAACAACAACACCCACATGCATGCAAACTTTTACTGTTTGTGTAAGTGGAGGGATCATGCAGTAGTGTGAAGGAAGCAAAGAGGAACACATGCTATGTGGTTAAAAAGTAGAATAAGAAGCCATTGGAAGCATTGAAAACAACAAAGACTTTTGAATTAAGAATTGATAAACGCATCATGCATGAAATTTGAGTGTTGTAGAAAGGAAAGGCATTGCATTGCAGCTTCCTCTTGAAGCAACCCTGAGAGACACCGAGAGAAGGATAACAGTGGCATCGGATCCATTTGACTAGAAGGAGAAGGAGAAGCAGAAGAGACAGAGAAAACCCATCTGGGTTCTCATTCATAATTTTCTCTAGGAAAGATGTTGGGATATAGAAGACATTAGTGAATAGTGATCCAGGGTCTTTCATCTTCTGCAGAAAACTATCACAAAAGAAAATTATGGAGATCTGAACCCTTAGCATTTCAACCACGTACTACGCCATACTAAAGAAAAAGGTGGCACGAATAATAAAGAATGGGACTACCTTAGCATGTTCTCTACGTCATCTTTCACATGGGATTGCAAAATTTTTCCTCTGTTACTTCTCCAAAAGTAGCCAATAAATCAAATCAGGGCTTGTGGTTGCCTTGCAGTCTATATAGCTTTGAGTTATGAGATGACCCATTTTTCACCAAAAGCTTGTTTGTTGAACCCACCACTTCATGTGATAAAGTTGTAATATACAGTCGAAAAGATGCTTTTTCGTGGAAGCTATAAGTGTGTCCCTACCCATAGAAGCAAACTCCTTTCTCTCAACTACCATTCCATACCACACTGATGATATGGGGTTCCTCTTGCTTCTTTTGGTAACTTGTTCTCTTCATTATCACTTTCAGACTGATGGGTTAATTTGTGAAGAAGATTGGGAGGAATCCCATCATGTTTTTAATTTATTAACCACTAGAAGATCCCATGACAAACCTTCTCAAGTTTTTACTATACCTAAGTTAATTGTAATATGCAATTTTAACGTCATATAGTTTTTCTAGTAAAAAGAAATTCAGAAAACTACTGTCACAATTTGAAAGTGATCTTGAATGACAGATAATTGGCCATTACAATTAATATTAAGAATAAACGTAACTCATCTTCTACCTTTATTCCCATGACTAGTCTCTACTTTGTATTAATTAGGAGAGAGGATAACGTGAAGTACAGAAGAGAAACACATAAACCAGTGGAATCTGTATAGGAAATACCAACACCATTGCATGCCCATTAAGATAGAGGGGTAATGAGCACTTGGAAGATTGCTGTGGGGAGTAGATGGAACCCACACCTCTGGATGTTAGGTGGGTTGGCAACGTTCTCCTGTTTTCGTACCACGTCACGGGGTGTGGGATTTATAGATCAATTACCTGCAAACATGCAGATTTTTTTTTTTTTTTTTTTTTTGATCCCAAGATTGTAAGGTGAGATTCCTTCTCTTGTCTACTTTCTTCCTTTCCCTGTCATTTTGTCGTCATCCGTCTTTTTTTATTATTTGAAAACTGTGAAAACTCCTCTATCCACCAAAACTAATCAACAAATAGACAATGAGAGAAGGATAAATCTCAGTATGATACCTCAAAATCTACATCCTATACCACCGAATAGATAAAAGATAGAGGATTCAATTATGGGACTTAACAGATCTAAGCTTATTTCCACACTTGTAACAACCAAACCATGTCCTTGTAGGTATCGTTGTGGCCACCATCAAGGACACACATGACTAATGCAATTTGTATACTTTCCCATCCAAAGACACAAAGGAGGCAAGGAGGAAGAAAGTGACAAAGTGTATCTAATTAACATATGGAATCCTTTTGGAGTCTTAAGAATACATTTTGAATGTGGGTTTTTTAAGCGTGACAGTATTTATCAACTGATGCAATATTGATCTTAAAGAGGATGTGCCTGTCTTTCAAATGATAAAACAAATTTGTTTTCTCAGATAATTAGTGAACTTATAATCTCTATTAGCATGACCACATGGGACCTGCTTTTCTCTTATCAACCCAAATCTCTCTTGTATCCAGTAATTAAGTTAAAAAAACATGTATTCGGCCTAAGCTAATGTAATCAATTTGTTATTTGTCCCATGGCTGTCTCTTGGCGTTTTGCTGTGTTGGTCAATGATAGCATGCATGGTCAAAGTAGACATGAATGGATCTTGAATTTTATCCCCCAAAGCAAAGCATCTTACGTACGCATGTGAGGTTTTATTATTCTTGCTATATATAGCCTGCATTTAACTCCTCTTCATATCAATTCAAAGTTCAAAATGAAAATATTTGAATAGTGAGAAAGTGGAGAACATGTAGTTGATGATACATATGTTGGTTTACTCCCATCACTTCTGGCACAAGCATTATCTGGCATGAAGAATCTCTAATGGGAACTAACGTTAAGAACTGAGACAGTAGAAAGATCAAATATACTTCTGCAATTTCAGCATGTCTGATCTGAAAATCACGGTATTTCACTGATGTCAAAGGAAGTTTATAGGAACATGACCGCCTACACTAATTATTCCAACTGTTGCCGTGCACTCAATATCTGATGGAATATTCTATTATTATCTATACCAGCTGGGTGAGTGATCCAAGATCCTGAGATGCTTATTGGCGGGAAAAGAAAATACTTTAAAAAGTAGCACTGCATGGGTATCAGAAAGATGCATTCTGAGATACCCAATTCAAGTTCAACCTGCTGCAAGTTCGCAACTGATGAGAGTGGAAAACGAGAAGGTTAAGTTAGAGAAAGATTCTGATTAAGTCACAAGTTTATCTTGTCTAGTAAGTTCATAACTTGGAATTTGGTATGAGAACAATACACATCTCAGCATACATATGATCTTGAAGTTGTCTGGAACAAACAAACATGATTTAATGGGTCGTGAAAAAGTTACTACTCTAGTGCATCAACGTAAGACAAGAAACCACAGCGCCAAATTAATAGCGAAAATCAGTGAAGAATTGCTATTCGGCGAAGAGTTGCTATGAAATCTTGAATGATAGTGGTATCAGATCTCTATTATCAAATAATATATGGAAAGATTGGATTCCTCTTAAAATAAAATCTTTTTATAGTTGACCATTCATGATAAGATTCTCACTAATGAAAATCTTTTTAAAAAAGGATGGATTGGGTCTATATCTTATTTTTATTATAATGACATTTGTGAAAGCACTGGTCATATTTTTCTAAGGTGTTTTATAACGGTAAAGGTTTGGGAATTTTTTCTGAATAATTCAACCTGTCTATTAAATTTAAATATTATGGATATTTATTCCTTGTTTGTTCACCATAAATATAGAATTACTAGAACTGGCTGGAACTTACTCGTCCTAACAATTCTATGGAATTCATAATTAAAAAGAAATAATAGAATATTTAAGAATAAAACTGTATCATGCTTATTTGTCATTTCTAGAGTTATTTCACTAATCAAGATATGGATAGATATTCTGAGTACAGGCCATGAGAATGAGAGCTTTTCTCAAGCCCTTGAGAATATGCAAAGAGAATCGGACCAAGCTCAAGCTCGTCTGGCAGCCCAAGCAATTGGCTCTTCGATTGGCCTCCCGATTCCAGCCAATGCACCTCTGTTGCCTTCCCCGACTAAAGCATTAGAACCCTATGACCCACTTCAGTAGGGGTCTGAAAGTAATATTTAGGGGATTTTTAGAATTTTAACTTTGACATTCTCTATTTTATTTAATGGTAAACTTGTAGCGTTAGGAATAATTTATTTTAGGTGGTTGGGCTAAAAACTGTTGGCCCTAATTTTATATTATGGACATATATTTCCTAAGCTTGGTAGTGATACGCATAACCAAGTGATATATCAATATATAATCTTATCGTTTGCAAAAAAAAAAAATTAATAGTGAAACATTCCTTGTAAAAAAATTTGTGCTGATATTTGCTTTTTAGGGTCCCTCTTCCTTTAAACAATTAGAAAAATCCATAACAATTGAGTGGAGCCCATGTCCTTTCCATATAAACTCTGTGAAATTTAACAACTCGAGAAATATTTTTAGGTAATTTAAATTACAGTATTACGTTGTCTTTCTTATTATATAATAAAAGTTACAAAAGGACTCTGGAAGTCAAATATCTAAACTTACTTTTTAAAAAAATCTAAATGAAATTATCTATGTGAATTTAATCAAAAAAAATTCTGATTTTACATGAAATTATCTGTCTACTATCTATCTCTTACATAAGCATACATAAATATAATTACGATCAGTTATCCACAACCAAATTAATATATATATTTTTTTTTTTAAAACGACTTACATGAAATCCTTCTAAAGATACAAATAGATTCCATGTTTTTATTTTGAAAATGAGAAAAAGTTTGTATTGATTAAGTAAACGATTTTCCAACCAGAGTCGATGACCAATACAATCTAGACCTTCCAAATCGTCACAAGAGATACAAGACATATACCTAAAGGTAGTACGAGCAAGAATATGCACACACGCATTACATTTTCTAAGAACAAAATTAAAAAAGAGATTGTTGAAGGACTATTGAAGAGTTTGACATTTATGGATCACTTTCATAACTTCCCACGGACCGGGATCATTGTGCTCCCCCCTAAGGGCTTGAACCAGTCCAAGGTAGTCACTCTCAATGATGATTTCATCCTAGCTAGTGTGGGTTAAATGTGAGCTTTAAGCCTACAAAAATCACCTTAGCTTCTCCCATCATGGGTATAACAAGAGGTCTAATCATATCGATTGAGTAAAAATGCTCCCCATCGTGGTTCTTAGCTACCAAACCAATGGTTGAGCCCTGAGATCAATAACAACATCCGTGTTAATCTTCACTACTCTTGGCAAAGGGGGTGACCATTATTTAGATAAGGTAAGGGTGCTTATCGATTCCTCCTCTATCTAGCTACGACGACCACTGTCTTTCAAGTAGCAACTGATTTGCATGGCAAGTTGATCAATGATGGCCACTATTTTCTGGTAGATGATGTTACAACGATTTTTCCAGATGAACGAGACTATAATGGCTACAAAGTTGCATTTAGAGCAATGTTTCCTATTGGGAGATAAAGGAGGTTAAGCCTAGAGAGTAAGCTAGTTAATGAAGCTCTTAGCCTGGATAATTCAATTATAGCCTGTCTTGTTCCAGAGAACTTTGGTGTATTCACACATGGGCAACAGATGATCAAGGGATTCAGCCTCCTTTGTTGCAAATAGGGCAATAATGGTTGTTCATCGTGCCAATCCTAGAAAGCTTTTTCAATATTGTCGAAAGTCCATCATACACACATTTCCATATGAACATTTTGATTTTAGGGTGTTAATTAGATGGGCTCCCTTTGAGTAGCTTGTGGGGAAAGTTTGTGGAGAGAGTATTGTTGGTTGACTCTTGAGGCCTACCTTTCTATCTGATTACCGCATAAACCGACTTGGTGGTATTTGATCTAGAGATTAAAGGTTCCTAGATCCAAGTGTCTTCAATGTTATTGTTGTGGATATGAGTGTTGATGGTGACATTTGTAGTGAGGTCATAAAAGATATCCTTTGCAAGTGTTTGATCCCATCTAAAGGTCCGTTTAATAGAACTTTTGGATAACTTTTGAGCATGTAACTTCTCTTCAGAAGTTATAATGGTCAAACAGTTCTACCAAACACTACCAACTTCTCTGAAGCATATAGCCTTTGGAATAGTAATTCCTTTACATTTCCAGAAGCTGGATTATGATAGCTTCTAACCAAAAGCTAGCTTCTACACTTAGGTTCAAAAGCTGAAATTCTATCAAACGGACCCTAAGTGAATTGGAGCATATAAGATCATTGACCTTTTCAAGTATAGGTAAGTCATTTGACCTGGGTCTTGGAGTGTTATGGAATTTTTTTATCCATCTATCTTTAAGCATTCTTATCTTGTGTCCATCCACCATCGTTCACAAAGTGTTCTCATTGAGTAGAGGTCTGACTGAGAGGATGGCCTTCCAAGTGTGGGAGAGATATTTGGTACAAAGGATTTTCACACAAAGGGCCTCCTAGTTATGTAAGAACCTCCAAGCGAATTTTCCAATGAGAGCTTGATTGGTGGTAGCCATCTCTTTAATTCTAAGGCCTCTTAGATGTGTGGGTTGGGTGATTTTGTTCCATCCAATTGGTCTGTAGAATTTATTAGAGTCTGTTTTTCCCTACCAAACTTTCCTCTAGAGTTTGTCCAAGTCATAACAAACAGATTGTTGAAGTATAACCATACTCATTTTGTAAGTGGGAAGGGAGGAGCTACTAGATCTATAAAGAATTATCTTCCTCGCTTGACTCAAAGTCTTAGATTTCCATCCAGTGAGATGTCTTTGAACTTTATCCACAAGTAATTTGTTAGCATTCCTAATCGCTTTGTTACTAGAAAAACAAATGCCTAGGTAGGTATCGATAGGGTTCATTTAACTAACTCCCAATTATAGATATCTTGTTTTGACACTCCTTTATTTTTATTAAATCCCATTATATCGTACCATGTCTCATTCATATTTAGAAGTCTTTTACTTAGCCCATATACTCTCTAAGGGCTCATTTACAAATCCAGACCGTTGAATGCATCAATTTCAGCATCTAACGTTACACGCACGATCTACAACATTTAGCATTATACGTTGGATCACAATCGTTTAACATTCCTAGTTCTGTTCCCTATCATCTTAATCAAAGTTTTCTCTTTTAGACTCAAGATAAATATTTGGTTTTTTTAAAATGAGTCTTCTTACCATATTTAGAGGTCTTTATTAGCCCCTTAATTCACTCATTTGACTACATTTGAGTTGACAGTCAAATTTGACAAATTTTTGGACGGATTATATTGAACACTGAGATCTAAACATCTAACGTTAAACGTTGGTTTTGTTGTGTCTTACACCTGACAACTCAGTAATAACACATCAATCACTTTTTTTCTCTAGAAAATTTTGAATTCAAAAATTTTCCTTTTTTAGAAGATTCTTCTAATCATATATGACACCAATTAGCCCATTATTGATGGAATTTTTCCTAATTAGACAGCTATGACTTCTGGGTGTGTTGAATGCCTCATCGTAGGAGTTTAACATAGAACGCCTAGATTTTGACGTTCAACACTTTTGAAATGGAAACTTTTAATGTAGCTGTCCAATCCTACCAATTTTGAACCTTTCTGCCTTTTATGATCCTCTTGTCCTTCTATAAATAGAGAGGCACCCCCAGCCTTTGAATACACTGAGACAGATCCAGGACAGGGGAGGAAATTATTGAGGAAGAGGGAATATACATACATCCAGACAAATGAGAGAAATTATGAGAGACATAGAAATTTGGATGAAAAGTTTGAGAGAACAAAATTAAAAATGATAGAAAGGAATGTTGAGAGAGTGTAGAGAAGTTCTGAGGTTCTGAAGAGTTGCAGTTTTCTTCCACTATTAAGCATGCCACATCGGCATCTTGCGCCTTGCATACACAATACAAACAAAAGGGGATTTTTCATTTTGCATGTTTCATTTTTATGCACACTTTGCATGTTATAGTTAAGTATTTACAATAGTTGCAACCGAAGAGATAAAACCCCTCGGGTAAATATTCTCCTCTTATTTCACATTTGTTATTTATTTTGTTGAATTGCTTATTACACCTTATTAATCCTCATACTTTAAATATTGTTATACAAGGAAAAGAAGAAGAAAAAGAAGCTTGCTGGTACTGGAATCCTTAGGTAACGTTGGTGTTATCCCAAGGTAGTTGAACCCACAACATCCACAACTCCTTAGGCATTTCGAGAGTCAATTAGCAGCGATCCAAGAGTGATGATCACATTGACTTCAACCTACGTTGAGGGAAGGAGTTAGATAAAAAACCAAGGGACACAAGCGAAGTAGTGAAACACATTAAACACATAAAATGACACTCCACTTTCCCTCAAAATCCCATATCCACAGACTGAAGTGGGATGGCTAAAAGTGTCCCCGTACCAAGGTGAGCACCCCCTCTTCTTTCTTCTTCGTTCTCCTTGCAATTTCATTTTTATTTTGCGGATTTTTGAGCTCATAGCAAAATTCCTCATAGTGTTTTGAAACACCACGATCTCTTGAATGTTTGACTTTTTATATGCTTAAATGCATGCAACCACCTCTTAGTTGATTTTGATTTTTGGGAGCAGAGGTAGTTAAATAAAAAGAGACAGTTTTTTGAAAATTCCCTATCAGTGTGTTATACGCAAATCTACAAGCGTCTTATGTAGGACACACCAGTTTAGCGTCTTGCACATCTGAATAGAATGCTATTCTATTTTCAAATTTTCTTTTTGTTTTCTTTTTACAACTGGCTCAAGAACCAAGGTGTGAGGTGATCGTCTCTGCTGTAGGGATCTAAGCCTTGATTTTTCGGGTGCTTTTCAAAAATCCAAATAAAAATCGATATTTTCTCTGTAACTTGCATGACCCTTATTAGGAACTAATTTGATTGTGTCTTTCCTTAGGTTATGCAAATAACTGCTAAAGTTTGGAACACCTTTGTTGTGAAAGGCTTGAGAAAGGTGCTTGTGTTCTCATTAGCTTACACAGGAGTCATCTTCTCTTCGTTGACTCTTGTGAAAGTTAATTAGAATCCCAAGTTAAGAATTGTATTCTCCCTCCTCCTTCTGTAATTTATTTTCACATTTGTATTCTCCTCTTATTTCACATTTGTAATTTATTTTATTGAATTGCTTACTACACCTTATTAATCTACATACTTAAATATTATTTTGTAAGGAAAAGAAAAAGAAGAAGAAGCTCATCGCCACCCCATATCCACACCAATCCCAAGAGACCAACATTTAACCCAAAATCATCCATGTACCCCAAAACAAGCCCCAAACTCCAAGCCCAACACCAGGAATCCAGACCTGCATGCTCTGGCCTAGTGGGACGTGTGACCCGATTGTGCGGTCCAAGTGCGTGTAGGGGCCAGGGTTGCCAAGCGTGAGCTGCCCGACCTGTCGCTTTCATCGTATCTCGTACGAGCACCAGCGCCGCACGTATCACCCTGGTCGCTCCCTCGGCGTGCCTGACACCCCCTTGGCGTGCCCAACACCCTTGCCACGACCTCACCTATCCTTACCATGCCCTCGCCTACTACACCGCTACACACCACCTCTAAGTTAAGCCAATACCCTGTAACACCCCGGTGCTACACAACAGTACGAGAACTACTCAAGCTTAATTAAAAGCAACTAAGCAGCAATATAAAACAAATAAAGCTAACTACCCAGACCTGTGTGCGGCAAACGTGGCTCGAACAGATGCACCAGACTAGAACTGCTCCAACACCCCTAGCACCTGAAACAAGGGAACAAGAAAGCACACGCGTGAGTGACAAGAATGTCACCCAGTACGCGCCCCAAAACAACACTAAAAGGACAGAAAACCTTGCCAGAAAGCATCATTTTCAAAAACCTTTGTGTAATTCTCAAAACTCGTAAAGCAATGCTTTTCAAACCTTTTCTTTTCTTTCAAAATCTCATGCTTTTTCAAAGCCTTTATTCTCAACACTGGAGAAAATCAATCATTTCATCTAGTTTCCTAGC